>PVLC010003964.1:12353-70091 GCA_004027655.1 Graphiurus murinus | reverse complement strand
AGCCCTATTTTTTTATTCTTTATTTTAAAACAGGGTCTCACTAAGTTGGGGAGGGCCTCACTAAGCAGGTGAGGCTGGCCCAGAACCTGGATCCTCCAGTCTCAGCCTCCCAAATGCTGGGATTACAAGCGTGCCCCACCACGCCCCGCTCATCTATTTATTTATGATGCTGTAGGTTCACCCCAAATCGACAACTCACTTGTTTTCATCCTCCCAGCTACCCAAGGCAGAAATTTCATGATCTTCACAGACTGATTTTTTTCTTCATTTTGTGCAGTTAATTTATCTCTGGGACCTGTGTTCTGTCTCTGAATTCAGTGGTTCCTAAACTTGTTTGCACATGGGAAATCATAGGAGGAGAGCTCTTAAGATGTTGATTTCTGACGCTCAAATCTGGAGATTCAGTGAGTATGTGATCTATAGGTTTTTTTTTTTTTTTTTTAAAGTTCTTCAAATATTTCTGATGCAAAATCAAGTTTGACAAACATTGCCCTCAGGTATTTCTCTAGTGTCTCTTATTTTCTTCATCCTTACTAGAATTACTTTACTTCAAATCTTTAACTTCTTGGCTACTCCACTAGTTTCTTAACCTTTTTTACTCCTACTCCATGAATTCCCTTCTATTTGGGCTGATCCTCTGTATTCACTGTGTGATTCTCTTTTTAAAATGTTTCATAGGGTTGTGGTTACTTTCACAGCAAGGTGGTGTCTGGAGGGATAGAGAAGGAGTTCTGGGATGCTAGTCATATCCTGTTTCTCATTCTGTCTGTTGGCTACATGGGCCTGCTTTCTTAACAAAAGTTTACCAAGATTACCTTTAGATGTGTGCGTTTTTATGTTTGTATATTTCAATTTAAAAAGTTAAAAGAGAAACAATAGCTACCCTTCAAATATTTCCCCACTCTTCTCCCCTTTCTGCTTGTTGGGATATTTTTAATAAGATTGTGCACATGCATATGTTGTTCCTTCTCCCTAGAACACCTTTTCTGCCTTCTCCAGCTGGTAACTCTATTACAAAGAGGCTTTCCTTTGCTTTATATTATCATTCCATAAAATTTTATTGATTAGTCTGTTTTTATGGCTACTACCTTATTGTATAATATTTGATTTCTACCTTAATATCTCAGGTTGTAGAACAACAGTTGCAGAGCACTGCTACTGGCACATAGTATCGGTTCAACAATGCTTTTTTAAGTGCATGAATGTAAATTTTAATTTCATTGGCAAAATAGGTGTCTTAGCCAGTATAGACCATAAAACAAACTTTCATAGACTGATGTGTTAGTCAGCTGTTTTGCTACTGTGAGAAAATACTTGAGATAATCAAAGGAGGTAGATTTATTTTGGATCATGGCTTCAAAGTACAAACATTCCATCTATAATAGTAGGATTATTTTTTTAGTACTGGGAATTGAACCTAGAGGTGTTCTATCTCTAAGCTACAAGCCTAGCCTTTTGTCTTTTTTTTTTTTTTTTCAATTTGAAACAGAGTCTCACTAAGTTAACTGAGGGTCTCACTGAGTTGCTGAGGTTGTCCTCAAACCTATGATCCATCTGTTCCAGTCTCTTAAGCACTGGAATTACAGGAGTGTGTCACCATGTCCAACTAACAGAAAATCTTCTATCAGAAAGTAAAGGGCTGGAGATCAAATCTTATTGTTAGGAGTAAAACCATGGCTCTCAGACACGAATATTTTGAATTAGAATGAATCCAAGAACAAATAAATAATGAAGAATTAAATGTTAAGCACTATCACTGCATTAATAATCTGAATAAAGCCCTTGTCCAGAATGGAAAATATCTAGGTTACAGTTCAGACTCCCACACAGAACTTTGGATAAGTCACTTCATCTTTTCATCTCACAGGGCTCATACTTTCCATATCTATTTTAAAAAGTGAGGTTATATCTCTAACATCCCCTGCTTAGGACACATTTTATTGTGTCTGACTAATCTACAAGAGAAAGAAGCCATTATATTTCACAATTCATCTCATGAACTATCAGCTAAGAAGCATAAATGTGGTTCTTTTGATCCCTGTTTCTTTTCATTTCTACTCTATTCCAGTATATTAGTCATGAGATTAAGAAATTTTATCAATAAAAATGAAATAGGGAAAAAAGGTTATGCAGTGATGAAAAAAGTATGCTTTAGCAGCCAGCTCTCCTGTGGGTTTTTAAAACAGCATTTTTGAGATATAATTCATATAGCATGTTATTCATTCATTTAAAATATACAATTCAGTGATTCTTATATAGCCACAGAATTGTATAGTCTCATCGCAATAAATTTTAGACATTTTATCATACCCCTCCCCATAAAAGGCCACTGCCATTAGCAATGCATCCCCCAACTCCACTCCCTCCTCCCCCAGTCTCAAGCAACCATTAATATACTTTTTTTTTTTTTTTTTTTTTTGCGGTACTGGGGATGGAACTCAGGGGCATTCTACCTCTGAGCTATACCCCTAGCCCTATTTTTTATTCTTTATTTTGAAACAGGGTTTCACTAAGTTGCAGAGTGCCTCACTAGGTAGCTGAGGCTGGCCGTGAACCCGGATCCTCCTGTCTCAGCCTCCCAAATTCTGGGATTACAGCGTGCGCCACCACACCTGGCTTATACTTTCTGTTTCTATAGATTTGCCAGTTATTTGCCAGCTGCACAAGGGCCACTTGGGGCAAGATTTAATGCTGGATATTTTATGCAAATGCAATCATCAAATATATGGTCCTTTGAACCAGGCTTCTTTCACCAAGCATAATGTTTTCAGGTTTCATCCATGTTGTAGTTCATTAATCTACATTGGAAAATAACAGTTAATTGTGTAGATATACCACATTTATTTACTTATATATTTAATGAAGGTATCAATGGACTATTATGAATAATGCTTTGTGAGTTTTCATGTAGGAGATTTTGTATTGATCAATGTTTTAATTTCTCTTGAATATATACAAACCAAGACTTTCTCTTTGACCAAACTTATATCAGGATCCTCTGAACCCTCCTGGCCTGTCACCCTGCCTTTGGCTGCCAGTCCAGTTCCAGCAAATAATCCTTCTGAATCAGGTGAATAAGGTCTCATACCAACATCTCATACATAATTAAGTTCCTCCTCCCCTACCCTTGGTAACTAAGTCCTTGGTAACAGTTCCTACCTTTAGTAGAAATCTGGTTAAGCCACTTTACAAGAGCCTCCCTATTTCTGATGTCCAAAGAAGTTACTCTTAGCAATTTTGGGGTCTGTTGGCCCCTTTACTATGTTTTTATAGGTTATAAATCCCAGCTATTTTTATGATAATTAAGAGTTTAGCTCAGTTTTATACTGAAGTCTCCCTTCCCTGCTATAACAGTCAAATAAAATCTCTCTTTCCTGTGTGTATGCGTGTGTGTGTGTGTATGTGTGTGTGTGTATGTGTGTGTGTGTGTGTGTGTGTGTTACTGGGGATTGACTCCAGGGGCATTCTACCTCTGAACTACATCCCCAGCCCTTTTTACTTTTTATTTTGAAACAAAGTCTCTCTAAAATACCAAGGCTGACCTTGAACTTATGATCCTCTTGCCTCAGCCTCCCAAATAGCTGGGGTTACAGATATCACCCATTGCTCTTGACCTTAGTAATTTTTTTGGTATATAATAGTGTAGTCACTCCAGCTCTCTTATGGTTTCTACCTGTATGGTATATCCTCTTCTGATCTTTTACTTTCAACCTATTTGTACCTTTGACTACAAAATGTGTCCCTTGTAGACACCATAAGTTGGATCTTTTGTGATTTCCTACACAAACTGTGGTATAACTTGGAATTGATACTGAAACCCTGAAATTGCTTGAACTAGCTTTTGTATTCTGGTTAAGTACTAAATGATTCTTTCCAATAACATAACCAAGACACCGTAAAACAGAAGTGGAAACTGAGCCATATATTGAATGCATTTAAATCTGAGAAGCCGTACTTCTTAAGACATTCTAACAACATATAAAAAGTATATTGTTTTACAAGAGAGAAAACATAAGTATTAAAATTGTTGATGTAGCTCTTACCTTACATTATATAAATATAGTCCATGTTCTTGAAATTATAAGATTTTTAAAAAAAAATATGACTCATATTACAGGAAAAATAATGCTCTTTATATGTATCATAAGTAATTCTATTATGTCTCACAGCTCTTTTAGAAGATGCTAACAGCAAAGTTATAGTAAGCAGTCAATTGTTTGTCAAAAGGAGATGCCAATAAACACTCATGCTGCACAAGGGCCACTTGGAAGAAGAGCTAATGCTAAGATCTTCTGTGTTATATGATAAAACACCATATTTCATACTGAATCCCTCATTTCTTCCTTAATATAAAAACAATATTTTCCTCTATAGTTACTTTGGGTCATATTTTTTTTGCAATACTGGGGATTGAACTTAGGGGCATTCTACCTCCGAGCTATACCCCCAGCCCTATTTTTTATTCTTTATTTTGAAACAGGGTCTCACTAAGTTGCGGAGTGCCTCACTAGGTCGCTGAGGCTGGCCGCAAACTTGGATCCTCAGGTTTCAGCCTCCCAAATGCTGGGATTACAATCGTGCACCACCACGCCTGGGTCATACTTTTGATTAAAATGTGTTTTCTTCTGTGCAACAAAAAAAATTATGGGGCATTAATACATGCTATTTGATAATAGATTCTTTAAAGTTTATCAGGTTGATTTAATATTTCCTAGTACTAAAAGAGAAAGACAAAATAAAATGCAAAAGCATTAAGAATCCTTAAGACTTCCTCAAGTCTTAAAGGAGACAGGGCAAAGTCATTGTAGGCCAAGGTGTTTGAGTGGTAGGACTAAAACTACAGCACCTGAAAGAATGCTTATGCTGAAAAATGGCTGTTTCTTCTTCTAGAAGTTTTTTCATCTTTTACCTGTGAAAGGGTATAAATATCATACACTTACCCTTTAAAAAGAGCAAGTGATTTTAGTATGCTGTTTTATAAACTATCAATAATGTATTTTAAATTATTTTTAAATGAGCTTCCATTGAACTTGGGAGAATGAGATTACTGGTTGAGCTGCATCAGGTG
The DNA here is from genome assembly GCA_004027655.1 of Graphiurus murinus. Taxonomy (NCBI): domain Eukaryota; kingdom Metazoa; phylum Chordata; class Mammalia; order Rodentia; family Gliridae; genus Graphiurus; species Graphiurus murinus. The sequence goes on along the minus strand of PVLC010003964.1, from coordinate 65,023 downwards.
GAGCAGGAAAGATCCAAAGCCCTAGAGGGTTGTCAGAGGGGACCTTTCAGAGAAGAAGGAAAGCAAGAGAAAACTAGCCATAGATCTAGCTTACTTTCTAGTCACATCTGCAGTTTCAGAGGAGGAAAACAGATAGGAAAAAGAAATACTAAATGCCCCCACAGGGCAGGGTGCTGTCCCACTGTGCACCACCATCTTGGGCTTGCACACTAGAGTCTCAGACCTGAACACTGGAAGCCAAAAGAAGGCTATGTTCTCACAGGAGCAGTAAGGATGCCAGTAGCCTCCATCACATGTTATTCTTGTGTTGTGTGCAGGCTTCCTAGGGAGGGTCTAAAACTTGGGGCCGTGTTTCTCTGCAGAGGAATGTCAAGAATGTCCAAGTGCAACAGGATAAAGAGAAAATAATTACTTCTGGGGAGATAAAAAAGTTTAGGTGTAGGTAAATAAATCATTCTTTAGCCTACATACTAGGACAATTAGTAAAGAGAATCAAGATTTTTAAGTGGCAAGTAAAAAAAATAAAATTTTATTTTCAATCTTTTACTCAAACACTTTAGTGTAAGAATTGTTCAAAATGGGATACAGATATTGAGCCATATGCAATTTCATTCCCCCGGGGGGGGTATGGAAATGATAAACAACTCAAAATAAATATGATTACCCTCCATTCCTTTTTCTCCAAATATAAATCTCACTTGGCTACCATTATTTTCTGGTCTTGATGAGATATTCTCCATTAATTCTTTGATTCATTTGTGTTTAAAATGAACATTGAGTATGTTGCTATAATCACACAAGCCCAGTAGCAAACTGTATGTTTTAAGATTCCACTTTATAGTCCCAGGCAGGATGTTCTGACAGTCTGAATGCCTCTATTCAGTCTCCCTGGAAGGGAAAAATGCCAAGGACATGTCTAACCACAAAGAGAGCAGAAGCCTTCCAAAAACTACAGAGGAAAAGACAAAGTTCCTTCTCTCAATTTAAAACAGGTTTAATCAAGAGGTATTAAAAAAATTGGAGTGATTTATTGAGATATTTTTCCTAGCAATTCCAAATCAGAATGGTCTTGATCTATTAATGTGATATAAAATACAGTATTCATAAAACTTCTTGGTGAAACATTTCCTGAAACTAGTAATCAAAACTCATATATCACTAAATGAGGAATATGGGGGGAGGATGGAGTCTACCTGAAATCTTTTTACATTAACCTAAATAGAGGTTATTTTCTGTTTATTTGAGTACTATGCACAGGATATTTCTGGTGCTGTGGAATACTAGAAACTGAAACCCAAACCTGTCTCTGTACACAATGACTGAATGTAGATGAGTTCCTTCACATCTTGACACTCACTTTTCTCTCTGTAAAGTGGAGACAATAAAACCCACCTGGTAAGGTGGTCATGTGAGTTATAGCATATAAATACCAAATCATAGCCCGGGGTCTAACACCTACTCCTCTATCAAATGCAGGTAGTTAATTTTTGTTAATCAATTTGTGTTAGCTAAATATTTTTGCTATGTTAAGACAGGAAACAGGATGAAGTTACATCTGACATTATTTTGTATATTTTCAAAAATTTCCAGCTGATTTTACAGGATTAATTAAGACCTGTGATATTGTCATGAGCGAAGGATTGATTCCATGAAGGGTTTGGAGGAGTTTCCCATGGAAGAGAGAGAAACTTAACTCTGGATTGGCAGGGTCCTTGGTGTACATGATGGAAAAGAATTTCAGCACACACCAATCAGAGACACAGACAAAGATTTATTTAGAAAAACAAAGAATACACAGTCAAGGGATAATGTGGGCCATTTCCACAGTGAGAGATGCATTTCAGGGATTCATGGCTCTTGTTTTACAGGAAGCTTGGTGAGGGGTGGGTATGGGAAGGTCTGTGAGGATGACATCAGTCTGGTGATCGCAAGCCAGATTACAGTGGCCTGGTCATCTACCAGATCCTTAGGCTGATCATGGTCTCCACCATCTGATCAATAGATAAGCTGGAAAGTCCCCTAAATTATAGGTTTCTCAAGATGTCATATCTATCGTACCCAGTACATAGGGTAATTACAGGTTTTTGTTGTTGTTGCTAACTTTAAGATTTGCAGATTTACTAGGAATTTGTAAGAGAGGCCTAGGATTTGCAGATTTCCTAGGAATTTGTAAGAGAGGCTAGGAGAGAACTGGTTTGGGGAGTAAAGGTATGAGGAACTTTAGCAGTGGACTTTCTTATTAAAGTTACATTTTCCTTGTTCTTTCTTTATGTCCCTTTTCTACTTATTTCTTGTATTTCTCCTATCCTACATTAATACTATCTAAAAAGTAAAGTCAGTCTCTCTCTCTCTCTCTCTCTCTCTCTCTCTCTCTCTCTCTCTCTCTCTCTTTCTCTCTCTTCCTTTAATAAGAACAATAAAATAAAAAGAGCTGGAGGTGAAGCATTAACCAAGCAACACTTGCTAAGCATTTGCTCAGTGGTAGGTCTGGGCAGTGTTTCAGTGTTAGAAAGATGATTGAAAAGGCTGATCTCTCCATAACGTGGTGATACATATTTGGATGAGAGATCTTTAGAATCTATAGTACTTATGGTCCTCCATGATCATACTCCTGTGTCTCTCTCCATTTTTACTAATCCTTCAGGGGTCTTATTCCACTCTACTTCAACACTCCAAAAGCTTGTCCCCAAACACTGACATGCTATTTCTTTTATGGGTTCTGTTCTCCTTCTAGGTCTGGGTGCCTTCTGATTATCCTTAAAGATTTATCCCAAGCATCATGACCTTCTTTGTTCACAACTTCTTTCCCCCTCCTTTTGCATTCCAGGCCCCCACTAGCATGGTTAGTACTGCTCCTTGGGATTTGCCCTTGCACAGTCCTATAATCATAGTTAGGACAACTCTCAGCTTTTTAGACTGTCATTTATTCATCTATGATCTTCACATCACAGAGCCTGGCACCTAATAAAAACACAAAAAGATTCATGGGATAAATGAAAGGATTAATGACCTTAGCTTAAAAAAATAATTCAGTAGTGGTATTAGAGGCAAAAATAAGATCACTGATTTAGGATTAAAGTCTGCACTTACCATATCACCCACCTTGTCATTCCCTGGGGAGAGGCAATGATAATGTATCATCTTGTTTTTGAAAAGGGAAGATTTAGGAATAAAATGTATAATTTACAGTAAGTAAAGAATCTGGCTTGAAATAAAATTCACACCTCTAATTACCTCCACTTGAGTTTCTGAGTCTCTACTTTGCACCCTTCTCCACAATAAAAATTCTCATAAAGCTTCTTGGCATAATTATTCAGTAGCAGGAAATTATGATGTGATACCTTAAGATAAACAAATCTAAGCACACTTGGTTTAAGCTGAGTCTGGATGAGTTTAATAGAAAAACCAAGTTTCCTCAGGACTGTGTGTGTGTGTGTGTGTGTGTGTGTGTGTGTGTGTGTGTGTCCTTGCAGGCTACCTCAAGTCTAGGGATATATATGCCCAGAGATTTGAGAGAACTGTTTACAAATTCATCAGATTTTATTGATTACATGATGGAAAAAATTTGGAGTTGGCCTTACATTGTCATTTGCATTAGTGAGACTGAGAGTTTTTGTTTGATCTCTATTCAAGCTTTTTAGAAGCTTGAAAACTACAGACTGAAACAATTCAAATTTATGCAGAGTTTGACAGTGAGTTAATTACCAGAACTATGCAAAATTAAATTTTGAGAAAACAATCCTGGTGTTTTGAATACTTGTGTGTTATGAATGTACTTACACACAAGCATATGCAAGCTATCTGTCAGCTAGCTGGCTCGTTTTGAAGATGTGTCCACTTAAGAGAAAATATTATATTTCAAAGAGTCTTATGAAGCATAGAGGGAAAAAAAGTACAAGTACTTTGCCCTTTACCCTTGAAATGTATGTAGAACCCCAAACTGGAGTTGAGCTCATAATAACAGAATTCCCAGACACCATACTTGTTAAAATAGATACAGACACTAGTCCAAACAGGCAGGGTGGTCTCTTCTCAGATATTCACATTCCACCATTGTCACAGATGTACCTCAAATCAGAGCCAACCTTAATGTAGAAACAGAAGTGACAGCCATCTCTGCACAGTGATTTCAAACATATCCAGGTGGCCTTATTTCTGAGATACATGTCCTTGCACTAGCTGAAATTTCTGAATTTGAGATTCACTTCATGTCAATATTTTGACTACTGCTAACAGGAAATTTCCTAACATATAGACACAGATAATTATTTACATATATAAAAATATAGCTTCAAAATTATTTTCTCTCTGTTAACCAGCTTATCAGATTTTTTTTTTTTCCTGAAACAGATTATGACAAGAGAAAGATGAAGCCATAAGTTTGTAGGTACCAAAAAGAAAAGGCAACACCTTTATAAGGTAGGCTGTGGATAAAGGGAGAGAACGAGAGCATCAAAAGCAAACTTCCAACTGACATTTGCTTAGAACAGGGCTTGCAGTTTATATATATAAAAAAAAGATGTCAAAAGCCAGGATGAGGGTGGAGGGAGCAATGCTTTTCTTGATCTTTACTCTGTGTCTTTGTTCAATGAGTCACATTTTTTCCCATCTGAAAGTTTACTTATTTATTTTCAAATTCTCAATATGGTACAGAGAATTATTCCGGAATCATTTGGTTGAAAGAAACATACACCCACACTCGCTATGTAAATTAGTAAGCTGACTGAAAAGGATATTAGGCAATCTCAAAAAAAAAATAAATAAATAAAGTACTAGAAGTGTACCTATGTTTCAGTTGATCTAAAAGTTATGAGGCAACCACTTTGTGTCTGAAACCATGCCCCAGCTCTGCTTCTCTCCACTGTCTTGTTATTGGCCTGTTTTCTTAGAAATGCTCTTCAGTTTGGTCTTTCATTGGCCTCCTCACCAACTCAAAGTCCAGTTCTAGGTGAATGTCTAGTTAAACCACCTCCCAATTCCTGAGGTGGGGGGTGTCAGAGTCCAGCCTAAAAAAGATTTCCATTTCAGACCCTATAACTAGCCAGCAAAGGACAATATTTTTGGTAGATATCCGCATACCAAGGTTAAAAATTTTCAGCCGATATTTAATTGGAGGCAACTTACTTTCGATCAATGTATGAGGATGGAGACACTGACTAAACTTTTCTAGTAAGCTAATGTAACAGAACAAAATGTTTTTGTTTTTTTTATAAGGAGAGAGAAAGATTTATAAGACCATGTGAAGCAGCTCCACCCACAGTTTTCCTCATTCCTAAGGGAGTTGGCTTGAGTTCTAAGCCCTCCAAATAAAATATGCATAGTTCTATTAGTAAATGCAGAGTAAATGATTCTCTAAGTCCTAAAACATGTAGACCAAACAGACATATATTAGTGGAATCATTACGTGATACTTTGCCAATAACTAAAGAAACAAACAGTGGTGAAAAAAATCAGTTCTAAAAATCAGGATCTTTTGAATTTTTTTTTTTAATGAAATATTTGCAACAGCCAGGCAGAGATGGAACAGGAGATAAGAGAAATATGGAGAAGTATCTGGGCTCTGGGCTCACAAAATCTTCTTTTATATTTGGTGGAATTTTCTCCAGAGGGTTTCCAACACCAAGAAAAAAAAAATCCTCTTTCTGTGCTCTCTTTTGCTCCCTGGACCTAAAATTCAAGTCTATAACATAGTTTTTGGCCAGCTTTCATGTAAATGAGGACTTTTTTGCCCCAAATTGTGAATCTTAATCATATCTTATCTTGCATGACAAAAATATTTTTTAAGATTCAAATAATCAAACTTACAAATAAACTTCAACATATTTTCAGAGAAGAAGTAAATTAATTAGAATAACAATTTTGAGGGAGCACCCTGACAGGACAATGGAAAGAATAAATGAGAATTGGGTAAGATGTGTTAGAAATTAGTTGTAAGCAATTTAGTGGAAAACTAATGGTATGTTATGCTAGAAAAACATTATTTATTAAATCTAACTCAAAAGATGCATAAAAACCTAATTGACAGATAGCCAGAAATCATTGATAAAAACGTTATAAAGTGTACCACCAAACCCCACAAAGCTGAAAGTTTCATAAGAAATGTTACCTGAACTATTCCTATGATGAAAAGTTGTTCCCAGTTTTTAAATGAAGATTCTAGTTGATTTTGCAAAGTTAACGTAACATTGGTAGTTATCTATCTGACAATTATACCAAATAAAAACAAAAGAAAAACTGAAAAATTTCTTTTAAAATGTATTAATTAATGTTTTCACAAAATTCCTAATAAATTATAAGCCAATTAAATGAAAAATATATTATGAATCATGACTAAGATTTATTGCCAGAATGAAAGAATAACTTAATATTAAGAAATCTGTTCACATCATTTGTCACAAACATAAAAGAAGCCATATAATCATTTCAAGATAGGACGGTAAGGCTCAATTTTAAAATCTCTTCTTAGAGATTTTAAATATCTTCTAAGCTCAAAAATGTGCTTTCCTTAACATAAAAATAGTGATAATAATTATTACCCAAACTCATTATTAGGGTTAACATTCATTCTGCACTTGCTGTGTGCTCTATATGCCTTTAACTATAATCTCAACCTGTAGTCTCATTTCATTAATTCTTTTCTTACATTAATTAATCCCCCACACCTCCTATTTACTTCTCTTCTACCACCTTGACCTGATTTTTCTATGATTCTGACTCAAGTCTTATGTCTTAAATACCAATTTTTCAGAAAGGAATTGTTTGACCTTCTGATCTAAATTCAGACATATATCTCTTTCTCTCATAGAAACTTTTTTTCTATTCATAACTCATCAAAAGTTTTAACTATGAGGTCATATCTTCATCATCTTTTAAAATCTTTATCTCTTCATTAGATAGCATATAAGATCAGAGTTGTCTGACTATACATAAGTGCTCAATAAATATTTTAGGAAAAATACATCCTAATAAGTGGCATAACACCAGAGTCATTCCCATTGAAGTGAGGAATACTAAATGATGATTTATGTAACTGTTGTTATTCATCATTATTCAGAAGTCATAGTCACTAATAGTAGAGGGAAATTAATGAGAAACATGCTTTAGAAACAAGGGAAGAGATGGTCATTGTTTATAAAAATATTTTTATCTTAATAATCCAACAAACTGAAAAACTGACTAGAATCAATGAGATAGAAATTAAGACAGGAAATCAAAATAGATGTATTTTATGTTAGCAATATCTAGTTAGAAAATACAATGAACTACTTTGGCTATCCTGGGCTCTTTGTTTTTCCAGATGAATTTAAGGACTGATTTTTCTATGTCTGTGAGGAGCGATCTTGGTAATTTCATGGGTATTGCATTGAATCTGTAGATCAGTTTTGGGAGGATGGCCATTTTGATGATATTTACTCTGCCTATCCAAGAGCATGGTAGATCCTTCCATCTTCTAAGGTCTTCATCGATTTCTTTCTTCAACTTTTTATAGTCTTCCTTATAGAGGTCTTTTACCTCCTTAGTTAGGTTTATCCCTAAATATTTTATTTTTTGGGGTGCTATTGTGAGTGGAATTGTTTTCTGGATTTCTTTTTCAGTGGATTTATGATTGGCATACAGAAAAGCTTCTGATTTTTTAAGATTGATTTTGTATCCAGACACTTTGCGGACTTTGTTGATCAGTTCTATAAGTTTTTTGGTTGAGTTTGTTGGGTCTTCTAAGTATAGTATCATGTCATCTGCAAAAAGGAATAGTTTTAGTTCTTCTTTCCCTATTTTTACCCCTTTGATTTCCTTCTCTTGCCTTATTGCAGGAGGTATCACAATACCTGACTTCAAACTCTACTACAAAGCCAAAGTAATAAAAACAGCATGGTATTGGCACAAAAACAGACGCATAGACCAATGGAGCAGAATAGAAGACTCAGAAACAGACCCACAGGCTTACAGTCAACTGATTTTTGACAAAGGAGCCAAAAACACACTAGAAAAAAGATAGCCTCTTTAACAAATGGTGTTGGCAAAACTGGTTAACCAAATGCAGGAAAATGGAAATAAACCCCACTTTCTCACCCTGCACAAGAGTTAACTCAAGGTGGATCAAGGACCTGGAAATCAGACCAGAGACCTTGCAGCTACTTGAAGAGGGCATAGGACCAACACTTGAACACATAGGCACAGGTCAAAACTTTCTCAATAAGACCCCAAAAGCACAAGCAGCTCAAAGGAAGATCAATACATGGGATTTCATTAAACTGAAGAGCTTCTGTGCAGCAAAGGAAACTATCAAGAACCTCAACAGAGAGCCTACAGAGTGGGAGAAGATTTTTGCCAGTTACTCTTTGGATAGAGGTCTAATATCTAGGATATACAAAAACTCAAGAAACTCACAGCTAAGAAAACAAATAACCCAATCAAAAAATGGGCAAAGGATCTAAATAGACACTTCACAAAAGAAGAAATACAAATGGCCAAGAAATATATGAGGAAATCTTCCACATCATTAGCAATCAGAGAGATGCAAATCAAAACTACCTTGAGATTTCACCTAACTCCAATCAGAATGGCAATCATAAACAACACGAACAACAACAACTGCTTGTGAGGGTGTGAAGAAGTGGGAACCCTAATACATTGTTGGTGGGATTGAAAACTAGTGCAACCACTTTGGAAGACAGTATGGAGGATCCTCAGACGAATGGGAATGAACCTACCATATGATCCAGCAATACCACTTCTGGGTATCTACCCAAAATAATGGAAGCCAAACTATCAGACTGATGCGTGTGTATCTATGTTTATAGCTGCACAATTCACTGGAAGCAGCCAAGATGTCCATCAACAGATGAATGGGATGTACTATGGGATATGTACACAATGGAATTTTACTCAGCCATAAAGAAGAACAAAATCATGTTATTTGCAGAGAAATGGATGCAACTGGAAAACATTATGTTAAGTGAGATTAGCCAGTCACAAAGAGTAAAGAAGCATATGTTCTCCCTAATATGCAGATGCTAGGGAGAAGATGGGGCATAACAGGGTCTCCAGATGAAAAAGGAGAGACCCTCGATAAGGAAAGAAGTTGATTTAATCAAAGGGGATGGACGGGGAGGGGGGATACCCTAATGCACATGATGTACTTACACAATTATATCAAGGTCACTCACTAAACTGAACTTGAGAAGGAGGGAAGGCAAGGAAGCAGGGTGGGAATTTGGGGAATGGGTCAAATGAGAAATGTATGCACATATGCCATTATCAATTTGTACCCAACAAAGATGTATGGTTACAATGCATAAATTATTACAATAAAAAAAGATCATAACATGAATAATTAGATACAAACCTGACAAAATACATGCAGGACCTATATACAGAAAATTATAAAACCCTGACAAAGAAACTAGAACTGATCTAAGTAAAAGGAAAAATATACATTGTTCATGAATTGGAGGAGTAAATATTGAGAAGATGTCAATATTTTCCAAATGGATCTAGAGATACGATATAATCACAATCAATATCTTGAAGGATTGCATATAGTTATAGCTAAACTGATTATAGAGTTTACATGGAAAGGCAGTTTTGAGACTTAGAGAGCTATAATAAATGAAAAATATACTAACAAAAAAAGAAAATACAATGAAAAAGAAAACTAATAGAAATAAAAATATGAAATACCTAAGAATAAAATGAAAATGTGTATATGTAATTGGGCAGAAGGAGGAAGAAACTGCAATAATTTACTGAGGTTTGTGGTCTCAATCCCTTTGACCTTTCCCAGCATCCCTTTGCTCGTCAGTATTCCCCCACATTCCCTAGAGTCATTTCAAAATGCTCCACACTTCTTAAACCTGGCCTTGTTCTTAGCAGACGTGTTTGACTGTTAGTTCACAGGGAAAATAAAGCTACTAGAGAAGAACTTTCTTAAATTCCTATTATCTACAAATAAACAGAACTACTTTTAGATATATCATACCTCTCACCCTCCTTCTTTCCTATTGCAATGAATTACATGCTTTTCTCCCATAAAAATAATCCATATATAGAATTTTGTGATAGCCATGGAGATAAAATTGTTGATTACCTTCTTCTTGATTCTGTTCCTCCCCCAGGGATCATTATTTTTCTCTTCTTCACAATAAACTTTTTGAAAAAGTGGTCTTCACATGCAATCTCCGTTTCCTTGCCTTTAACACACTTCTTATTTCACCATTTTCTTCTTTTTCATGAACAGTCAAAAGAACTATTCTCTTTGAGGCAATTAAGAACTTCATTGGGACTGGATCCTAACAAATCTTTTTGTCCTTATTCCACTTGGCTCCTCAGCAGCACTTAATGCCATTAACCATTCCATTCCACTCTTAGTTTGGTTTAAGACCCTATACCTTCCTGGCTTTTCTTCTTTCTCTCTATATCTTTATTAGGTCTTCTTTCTTTCCCCACATTTCAAGGTAATTATTTCTAGGCATCAGAGTCCTAGTCTTTCATTCTAAGTAAAGTTATCAATTCCAATTATTTCAGTTACTATATATATATATATATATATATATATATATATATATATATATATATATATATTGATAGCTCAAATATAAATTTACTGAGCTTCAGTCCTGAATATCTAGGAATAGTCTCCTGGAATTTCCTTTCAATTTCTCTAAATATACCTAAATTTACATAAAGGTAAAATTTATTGAATTGTGTTCTCCATGTAATCAATTTCTCCCCATGTTATTCTTTATCTAAGAGTGGTATCTCCATCTAATTTGTCTCTTCAGTGTAGTCACTGACTTTGTTCCATCTTCCTCATCCTTCATATGCAACCAATCACCAAGTCCTATTAAACTTCAGAATGTCATTTCCTCATATCACTGGGATTATTTCTTGTATTGATCTTTTCACAGGTTTCCAAGACTCCTTTTTGACACTTACTATCTACATTCTCTTCTTCTGCATTACTAATAGAAGGATAATTTTATCCATGGCTGCAAAACCACAGCTAAGAGATAAAGCTCATTGTTCCAGGCTCATTTGATGCTAAGGATGGTCATAAATTCTGGCTAAAGATATACAAGTGAAAGTGTTTAGTGGAAATGCTTGATGAATCTTCATTGAAGGCTGTTTAAAGATCGGTTATGAACAGTAGCTATATTTGACCATGAGCTAATATCAAGGATAAAAGCCATGAGTTGAGATGATTGAGTGGAAATATAGAAGGAATATTTATGATTAAGGTACTACAAGTTCTGGAACACACATCCCCTGACTTCGTTTACCTGGGAGAAATAATTTTTTGTTTTGAGCAAGCCATTACTATTTTTAATTTTCTCTATGTGGTGAAATCAAACTCTAATTGATATATCATGTTAGATAACATTGCATGATCATGGGCATGTAATTATTTATTTGTTCAGGTATCAACCATCAATTGAACACTTGCCAATGGTGGTATAAGAGAAGACTGTCAGCTGGATATGGTGGTACATGCCTGTAATCTCTGTACTTTGGGAGGCAGGAGAATTTCAAGTTCAAGGCCAGCCTCAGCAACTTATTAAGGCCGTCAGCAACTTGTTTCAAAATAAAAAATAAAATAGGGCTGGAGGTGTAGCTCAGAGGTAGAGTCCCCCTGAATTCAACCCCTAGTACCAATTAATTAATTAATATCATCAGCATCTGATGTTAGAGAAGAAAATTTTACAAGTACCCTTCCATCTCCACTCAAAAATCACTTGTAGGTCTGGCTTTAAATGCAACATGGCAATGCACTTGAGTTTCTCCCTAGAAGTATACAGTTTCAAAGTGGATGATGATCATTGCTATTGTCTAAATCTTCCTATTTGACAAGAGACTGGGCTAAGGGAAGACCACATGATTAATAATTGGCACCACAGAATAGGAACCAAACATGTAGACTCTGGATCCACAGTACTTGGTCTGAAATCTTGGTTCCACTTTTGCTAGTTGCGTGACTTGAGGAAAGTGATTTGACCTCACAGTGCCTGCTTTCAGAGGACTGTTTTTGAGGAATGACTGAGATATCACATACCAGTTAGAATAGTACTTGGCGCAGGTGAGCACACAACAGGTTTTTTTTTGTTTTGTTTTTTGTTGTTGTTTTTTTTTTGTTTTGTTTTTGTTTGGTTTTTTTTTTTTTTTTTTTTTTTGCGGTACTGGGGATTGAACTCAGGGGCATTCTACTTTCGAGCTATAACCCCAGCCCTATTTTTTATTCTTTATTTTGAAACCGGGTCTCACTAAGCTGCGGAATGCCTCACTAGGTAGCCGAGGCTGGCCACGAACCCGTATCCTCCGGTCTCAGCCTCCCAAATGCTGGGATTACAAGCGTGCGCCACCACACCCGACTCACATAACAGATTTTGACCAGATGTTTGACTCAGGTCTCTTAGTTCCAGTCTAGTACTCTTTTCACCATTACCATGACACTTTTCTGAGCACTGATTAGGAGCATAAAACCAACAAAATGAGAACCAAGATGATTTCAGTGGGTACAAAGAAAAGAAGGTCCAGAGGATTAAAAATGGTAGAATAGAGGAAGACAGCATGTCTCAGGCACTCTCAATCTGGGAACTCAACCAGTGGGAAGATTGCTTCTTGGCAAGGGAAGAAAAGCAGTCAGAACTCAACAGAAAAACAACAGTAGAAAATCAGTGGGGTTGGATGCAGCACAAAGAGGAGAGGACTGAAGAGAGCTCCACACATCTCACCTGGTGAATGAAGAACAGAAGTGGTGCCGTCTTGTTAAGCCCATGCTGGAGCTGGTGGCTGCTGGGACCAGAGGCTCCGAGAGACCAACTCCAGCAAAGAAGAAGCAGAACTCTCTTGAGCCAGTGACTGCAGAAAACTATCAAGAAAAGCAACGACCCTCTTCTCTCCACACTTGAATACCTTAAGACTTGACTTCCCAGACTGCCCAGCCAGTTTGCACCATGGAATCCTGTGGCTGCAGCTGATCTCATCTCTACCTGCAAGGATCCAAGTGGCTCTCATCAAGACCGTGAGTTTACAAACCATTGCAATGGGAGCATGCCCTGTGTGTCCACAGGCTGTTGTGTGGCAGAGGACAGAACCACAAGGTCTGTGAGTTTGCAAATTATCCATATGAAGGTGGAGGTAGGGGCTGCAGTTGGACATAACAGAAACTTGAATTAGCAGACAGCATGTAGGGACATTTGGGCAAAAGGGACCTAGAGTCAGCAGTTCCTGCACCCCTTTAGGGACCCAGCAATTACCACAGGGCCACCAATTGTGATATCTATGGGGTGAAATAACTAAGTTAGCCATGCTGCAGGCTCAGAAGGCCAAAACCTCATGCCTGATGGTGTTTGGGCACTATAAGCACCAATGCTAGAGGCCAAAAAGGTCTCACATGATCGTAGCCACTCAGAGCAGCAGCAGTGTCTCTCTCTGCTAGCACTTGGGTTCTGAGAGCAGGGAGGCCAGGGACCAAGAGAAGTTCACATGACCACAGCTACCAGATAGGAACTCAACATCCTCTCCACCATCAGAGTTTGGGCCTGGAGTGTATGCATTCCACTAACTGACAGGATCACAACCAGCAGATCAGCAGTGGTGTCCCTGGGCCATCAAAGCTCAGCGAGCCAGGCCACAAGCTCGGAATATAGCAATCTCTAGCCTTGCTGCACTTAGGTTTAGTGGCCAAGGAGGCTGGGGGTCAGTGCTCTGCAGTTTAATGAGTTCACAATCAGCAAAGCAGCATTGATGTCTGTGGGGCATTAAATCCCAACCAGTAGCTGCAAGCTCTGAATGAAACATCATGCAGTCTCTGGCCTTATGGAGTTTAGGCCTGGAGAGCATGTGACCTACAGCTAATCAGACTCCTCTTTGTCTGTACTAAGAACTATATCTTCTTAAAGAGGCTCTGGGGGACAAACTCAAAAGTTTGATTATATGAAACAGATTCATAGAGACAAATAAATAGCCCCAGCATAGTCCTTTTTGTGTGTGTGTGGTGCTGGGGATTGAATGCAGGGGCATTTTACCTCCAAGCTACACCCTCAGCCCTATTTTTTATTCTTTTATTTTGAAACAGGATCTCACTAAGTTGCGCAGGGCCTCACTAAGTAGCTGTGGCTGGCCTTGAACCCAGATCCTCCTGTCTCAGCCTCCCAAGTACTGGGATTACAAGCACATGGCACCACACCCGGCTTAGCATAGTTTGTTTTATAAAGAGATAACAAATAGACACAGAATTCTCACACAGAGCAAGAGGATGCCAATATAACAAAAAGACCAACTGAGAATTCTGAAAACATGAGAACGAAGACCAGTGAGGAAACAATAAACATCCACAATTCAACAACAAGGGAGATAACAAATACTGAACTGCAGAAAATGCTAGAAGGAGAATTCAGAATTTTGAATTTCAAGCCGGGTGTGGTGGCGCACGCTTATTATCCCAGCATTTGGGAGGCTGAATCCGGAGGATCCTGGTTCCACGTCAGTCTCAGCTACCTAGTGAGGCACTCTACAACTTAGTGAGACCCTGTTTCAAAGTAAAGAATAAAAAACAGGACTGGAGGTATAGCTTGGAGGTAGAATGCCTCTGAGTTCAATCCCCAGTATCGCAAAAAAAAAAAAAAGAAAAAAAGAATTTTGAATTTCAATATGATCAAAAGCCTCAGAGATGAAATAAGAGAAAGTATACAGTAAGTGAAAGAACATATAAATAGAGAAATTGAGGCCCTAAGTAAGAACCAAAAAGAGCGTTGGGAAGAAATGAAGGGATCAGTAAATGAATTAATGACTCAACAGAAACCATCTTGGGCAGGCTAGATCACAAGGAAAATAGAGTCTTACTCCTGGAAGACAGCTCATTCAAAACTGAAAATACAGAAAACAATATAAAAACGATAATACAAGATGACTAGAAGATCCAGGAAATATAGGATGATATGAAATGACCTAACTTTTGGGAAATCAGCATTGAAGAAAGTCTAGAAATACAAACCAAGAGTATCAGAAACCTCTTCAGAGAAATAATAGCAGAGAATACCCAAATGTAGACATCCATCTATAGGAAACATTCAGAACACCAACAAGACAAGATCAAAGAAGAACTTTCCCAAGCCACATATTAATACAGGCCAAGGAAAGAATCTTAAAAGCATCAAGAACAAAACACAGGCAACATTCAAGGGCAAAACAGTAAGAATCACTCCAGACTTCTCGACCCAAGTCATGAAAGCCAGGAGATGCTGGTATGATGTAATCGGGACCCTGAAAGAAAATAACTTACAACCAAGACTGCTATATCCAGCAAAGATATCAATCAAAATTGATGGCAAAAAAAGACCTTCCAAAATAAGCAGAAACTAAAAGAATTTATGACTACCAACCCAGCACTAGAGAAAATACTTAAAGAAACAAAACACAAAGAAGAAAAAATAAGCAAATACCAGAACCAGAAGAGAAATGAATTCTACCAGATGAACAATTAATTGAAAGACAAATAACACTAAACTGAAATACAACTCAAAATGACAGGAAATAAAAATCATCTCTCAATAATAACACTGAATGTCAAAGGTCTAAACTCCCCAATTAAAAGGCATAGACTGGCAATGTGAATCAAAGAACATAATCTAACTATATGCTGCTTGCAAGAAACTCACTTTACAACCAAAGATAGCCATGGGCTAAAGGTAAAAGGATGGAAAAAATATACTATGCAAATGGAGACTGAAAACAAGTAGGGATAGCAACATTCATATTCAACAAAACAAACTTTAAGCTAAAACATTAGAAGAGACAAACTGGGTCATTTCTTATTAATGAAAGGAACAATCCAAGAAGATGTAATTATAGTAAACATTTATGCCTCAAATGGGGGTTCACTCACTTTTATAAAACAAACTCTTTGGCAAATTAGATCTCAAATAGACCCAACACAGTAATATTGGGAGACTTCAATACACCATTCACACCACTAGATCTATCTTCTAGACAAAAGATGAGTAAAGACTCTTCAGACCTAAAGAACACTATAAATCAAATGGACCTAATAGACATATACAGAATATTCCTACCAACAACATTCTTCACAGCTGTTCATGAAATCAACAACAGGAAGACCAAATAGTGCATAAAACAATAAACAGTTTTGTCCAATCAAGAAGTAATAGGAGCCGGGCGTGGTGGCGCACACTTGTAATCCCACCATTTGGGAGGCTGAGACCAGAGGATCTGGGTTCACGGCCAGCCTCAGCTACCTAGTGAGGCACTCTGCAACTTAGTGAGACCCGGTTTCAAAATAAAGAATAAAAAATAGGGCTGGGGGTGTAGCTCAGAGGTAGAATGCCTCTGGGTTCAATCCCCAGTACCACCAAAAAAAAAAAAAAAAAAAAAAAGAAGTAATAGGAGAGACTTTAGATCCTAGAACATGGGCTCTGAAAGAGATATGGGAGGAAATGGCTAAAAAATTTCTCCTACTTGAAACATTTCTGAAGGACCATTATATTTGAATTATAGCAAAAGATAAAGGCTTTCACTTTCATAAATTAAAAAGTAGGAGAAATAATGGGAAATGACAAGATATCCTTAATTCTAAATTCAAATGAATATTGAATTTTCCTATCAGCCTTCTTAAAACATTTTGAAAACAATCATAGGAAGCCAAAATATCAAATGTGGAGAAAGGACAGAAAAGGCTAATACTTTTGAGAAGCAAACATAAACAGAATTTAGGCATGCAAATTACTTAATAATATTTTTACATCACTAAAGGTTTGTTTTAAGATTTAAGGCTGTATGTACTTAATCCATTTCCACATGATAGCTATGATAGTTTTGAGGTGTATCTTTTTTTTTAAGGATTTTTAAACACTGAGAGAGATTCATGTGAGCCAGGACCAGACAAAGGATGACAATTCTGTGTTATTGTAGAATGTTAATGCTTTGGAGATTCTATTATGCTTCTGTCACTCAAAATAAGCTGAAGCACCAAGTGCTTTCACATGTGGATTATCTTTCCATCATCACAGATAAAAGAATGTTGATGCTGTTACTTTCACTAAACCTTCCACATGGAGGATTTTCTATCATTTTTCTGTGGATAAGCAATGCACACATGAGAAGGAGCAGAATGCTGACACAGAAAAATAAATAGCTCTTTTCTGAGTTTAAAATATGAATAAATGAATAAGAAGCAATTAAGATAAAATTGAAGAATGTATCATTTTTCTGCCTTAGCTTTACTTTTAACCAACAGGAAATAACAAGAACTTGTTCAGTGAAAGCCTAGAAAGGCTTAAATGGAAAAGTGTTGATTATTTTTCTACCTAACAGTCCAACCTAAATTCTATATATGGCTTAACCTGTCTATCCAAATGGATAGTAATTTCATTCCCAGATTATTGTAATACTTACTTTTTATTTAAAAAAGAAATAATTTTCTGGTAAGAAACTTTTATTGGAGATAGACTACTCAGATTTCCCTGTAATTCCCTGATTCTGTTTATCATTACAACACGAACTTAGGGAAAAAAATGATTAAGAAGATCAGACAGCAATATAAATGACTTCATAAAATTTCCAAGGGATATTTTAGAATAGCAACAAAAATAATAATAATTGTTGCCATCTACAGTGCTAGATTTCTTACAAGGACAATCACATTTAATTGAACAATATTCCAAGGTCAGTATTATTATCTGTGATAGTGAATTTCATGTACTATCTTGACTAGGCTTAGGGATGCTTAGATAGCTAGTAATACGTTATTGCTGGGTATTTATTTGAGGGCGTTTCTGGAGAAGATCAGCATATGAATCAGCAGACTGAATAAAGATGATCCACCTGCACCAATGCAGACAGGCATAAACCGGTCCACTGAGGGGCCTGAATAGAACAAAAAGGGAGAGGAAGGTGAAATTGTTCTTTGCTTGAGTTAGACCAGTTATCTTCTCCTGCCCCCAAATGTTGGCATTCCTGGTTCTTAGGACTTAAGATTGTTCAGATTCATCGGCTCCTCTGGTTTTCAGATGCTGATGACTATATCCAGTAATAAAGATAGCACTGATAGTCCATGGCATGAACTATTTGCAGAGATACATATAATATCTACATTAGATACTCTTAACCAGCCATTTTTTTTTTTTAACATTTCAGGGAAATTAAAGAATTTAATGATATTATTCAGTTGCTCCTATGGTCTCTAGATGAAGAAAAGGATTTCAGGGTTTTGGATTCCTAGTTCAAGCACTATGAAAATGATGTAAAAGTTTCTAGGCATGCCCTGAGGGAGAGCCTGATATCCTGTAGCTGTAGGGTTGAAATTGACAGGGAAAGAATGGGATCTTCAAAATCAGGATGGAAACATGTGGGAAGAGCCTGATGAAGCTTGAGCATCAAGGTCCTAAAATTCTTATGTCATCTTTACCAGTAGAAGTGGCCTTCCCATTCCCATCCGTAGCAAAATTAGCCTTCCCAACTCTATAAGTGGCCTTCCTATTCCAGTAGTAATGACATCCCACTTGTGATAATAGTAGCCGTCTCCTCACAGTGGCATGGGCTTTTCTACCTCTGTCTGAGGGTATTAACCTGCATTACAATAAGAAATGTTAATGGCCTCCCTTGAGGCAGTTTTCATTCAAGACAATGATGATTATCCTCAAAATCTACTCCATCACCCTCTTTGCTTCTAGAACTATAACTGGACTCAGGTCCCAGCAGTCTTTTTTATAGGGACCTTTAGGCAGATTTCAAAGAGTGACCCATGAAGAGATACAGTAGACTCCAAAATAACTGATTGGAGATCTCTGATTATACCAGCAGAGATCCAGGAAACATGTGTGGGAATGCATGTGAAGTATGTGGAGTAATGGCAAAAGGAATATAAATTAGATCAGGTCAAAGTTATTGATATGGAATCACTTAGCAGAGATTCTACATTTAATGTTACAGCTTGATGAGTTAGAATAGATACTATTTGTTCATTTGGTTAGCTGAAATATGGATAAAGAGTGGCCTGCTATGAGCAAATTGGAAATGCCCAACATACTTTGATTTAATATAAAACACTTCTAAAGGCTTAGAGACTTTGGAGTGTTAGACAATGGTAGCCACCTAAGACCTACTGTCCCACACAGAGGACTAGAAGGCATATCTTTCCCAAGCACTTGAAGACATGTTTGTAAAAGGAGACCCAGCATCCTTAAAAAAAACTCTGTGATTACTCTTCTCTGTAGGCCAGATCTTATAGTGGGAATTTGAAGCCACTCAATTGGGAAACCTAAATGCAAGGGAGTAAATGGATCTTGGGTGGCCAAATACCACACTTAAGTACCAATGACAAGGTGAGAATGGTTACTGTAATAGGCAGCAGAGATAAGGTAGCAATTAGAATAGTCTGACTTGTGCAGACTTAAGGCATTGGCTAGAGAATAAATCATGGTGTTTCTTATTTTATGTACGTTACCTATAAAAAATAAGAATGAAGTAGGCTACCTATTTTAAGCATAAAAATTCTAGGTCATATGAACAAAAATCTAATTAGAGCCAGTTTACTTACTTAGAGTCTCTTTAGTGCTTACTTTGGAAGCACATATACTAAAATTGGAACTATGCAGAGAAGAGTAGTATAGCCCCTGTGCAAGGATGACATGCAAATTCATGAAGCATTCCATATTTTTGTCAACATTTTTGTCCCAAACATAGGTACAGCCACTATCATAAAACAAATATAAAGTCACACATTGATCCCAATACAATAATAGTGGGAGACATCAATACTCCTTTCACATCACTAGACTGATCTTCTAGACAAAAAGTCAGTAAGATGCCTCAGACCTAAAGAATACCATAAACCAAATGGACCTATTAGACACATACAGAATATTTCACCCAACTACAGCTGAGTTCACATTTTTTTCAGTTGCCCACGGAACCTTCTCCAAAATAGACCACATTATGGGCCACAAAGCAAGCGCTGGTAAATAAATAAATAAAAAAAAGTAACATAATTCCCTGAGTCTTTTTAGACCACAATGGAATGAAACTAGAAATCAATTCTAAGAAGACCCAGAGTAACCATGTAAACACATTGAGACTAAACATCACACTGCTGAATGAGGAATGGGTCATAGAAGAAGTAAGGGAAAAAAATTAAAAAATTCCTAGAAACCAATGAAAACAGAGACACAACACAACATATCAAAATCTCTGGGATACCTTGAAGGCAGTAAGAGGAAAATTTATAGCACTAAGCACCCACATAAGAAGAAGACAAAATCATCAAATAAATAACTTAATGACACAGCTCAAAGCCATTGAAAAACAAGAACAGTCTAACTCCAAAGCCAGTAGAAGACAGGAAATTATTAAAATCAAAACAGAAATTAATGAAGTAGAGAATTAAAAAATACAGAAAATCAACAAAACCAAAAGCTGATTTCTTGAAAAAAATAAACAAGATAGATAAACCACTAGCCAAACTAACCAAAAGAAAGAGAGAATCAACCCAAATTACCAAAATAAGAGATGAAAAAGGTGATATTACCACAGACAGTGTGGAAATCCAGAGGATCATGAGAAACTTCTTTGAAAAACAATACTCCAATAAAATGGAAAATCTAGAAAAATTGGCAAATTTCTAGACACATATAACCTTCCTAAACTGAGTCAAGAAGATAGAGAAAACTTATACTAATCAATAAATATCAATCAAAGAGATAAAAACAGCAATAAAGAGTTTACCATCAAACAAAAGCCCAGGACCAGATGGCTTTTCAAGTGAATTTTATTAAACATTTATAGAAGAGCTAATCTCAATACTCCTCAAACTATTCCATGAAACAGAAAGAAATGGGACTCTCCCAAACACATTCTATGAAAAAAAATCACATTAATACCTAAGCCAAATAAAGACAGCTCAAGAAAAGAAAACTACAGGCCTATATCACTGATGAACTTAAACACAAAACTGCTAAACAAAATACTAGCAATGCACATTCAAAACCACATCAATAAAATTATACACCACAACCAAGTCGGGTTCATCTCAGGAATGCAAGCCTGGTTCAACATATGAAAAACAATCCATGTAATTCACCACATAAACAGAATCAAAGACAAAAATTAAGTGATCATTTCAATTGATGCTGAAAAAGCATTTGATAAAATCCAACATCCATGTATACTAAAAACACTGCAGAGAATCAGAACAGAAGGAACATACCTCAATATCATAAAGGCAATATACAATAGGCCCACAGCCAACATCATATTAAATGGGGAAAAACTGCAAGAGTTCCCACTAAAAAAAGAGCAAGACAAGGATGTCCATTATCAGCATTTCTGCTCAATATAGTACTTGAGACTCTAGCCAGAGCAATAAGAGAAGGAAATCAAATATGTAAAAATAGGAAAAATAATTAAAACTATCCCTTTTTGCAGATGACATGATACTATACTTAGGAGACCCAACAAAGTCAACCAAAAAACTTATAAAACTGATCTACAAATTCAGCAAAGTGTCTGGATACAAAATCAATCTTAAAAAAAATCAGAAGCTTTCCTGTATGCCAATCATAAAACCACTGAAAAAGAAATTCAGAAAACAATTTCACTCACAGTAGCATCTCAAAAAATAAAGTACTTAGGAATAAACCTAACTAAGGAGGTAAAAGACCTCTATAAGGAAAACTATAAAAAATTGAAAAAAAAATCAAAGAAGACCTCAGAAGATGGAAAGATCTTCCATGCTCTTGGATAGGCAGAATAAGTATGGTCAAAATGGTCATTCTCCCAAAAGTGATCTAGAGATTCAATATGACACCCATTAAATTACCAAGGTCACTCCTCACAAACATAGAAAAATCAGTCCTTAACTTCATTTGGAACAAACAAACAGACAAAAAGCCCAAAATAGCCAAAGTAGTTCTTAGCAATGAGTACCATGCAGGAGGCATTACAATACCTGACTTCAAACTATACTACAGAGCCACAATAATAAAAAGCAGCATGGTATTGGCACAAACACAAACACATAGGCCAATGGAGCAGAATAGAAGATTCAGAAATAAACCCACACACTTATAGTCAATTGATTTTTGACAAAGGAGCCAAAAACACACACTGGAAAAAAGATCACCTATTCAACAAGTGGTGTTGGCAAAACTAGTTAACCATATGCAGGAAAATGGAAATAAACCCCATTTTTCTAACCCTACACAAGAGTCAACTCAAGGTGGATCAAAGACCTGGAAGTCAGGCCAGAGACCTTGGAACTATTTGAAAAGGGCACATGCCCAACACTTCAACACATAGGCACAGGTAAAAACTTTCTCAACAAGACCCCAAAGGCATAAGTAACTCAAAGGAAGATCAATTAATCAGTTAATTGCATTAAACTGAAGAGCTTCTGCACAGCAAAAGAAACTATCAAGAGCCTCAACAGAGAGCTCACAGAGTGGGAGAAAAATTTTGCCAGCTACTCTTCTGATAGAGGATTAATATCTAGAATATACAGAGAATTCAAGAAACTCACAGCTAAGAAAACAAATAACCCAATCAAAAATGGGCAAAGAATCTAAATAGACACTTCACAAAAGAAGAAATACAAATGGCCAATAAATGTATAAGGAAATGTTCAACATCAGATCATTAGCAATCAGAGAGATGCAAATCAAAACTACCTTGAGATTTCACCTAACCCCAATTAGAATGGTAATAATCAAAAACACAAACAACAACAAATGCTGGCAAGGGTGTGGAGAAGTGGGAACCCTAATAACATTGTTAGTGGGATTGCAGATTAGTGCAACCACTTTGGAAAATAGTATGGAGGATCCCCAGACAAATGGGAATGAACCTACCATATGATCCAGCAATACCACTTCTGGGTATCTACCCAAAAGAATGGAAACCAAACTATCAGACCGATGCATGTGTATCTATGTTTATAGCTGCACAATTCACAATTGCCAAACTATGGAAGCAGCCAAGATGTCCATCAACAGATGAATGGATTACAAAATAATGGGATATGTACACAATGGAATTTTACTCAGCCATAAAGAACAAAATCATGTTATTTTCAGGGAAATGGATGGAACTGGAAAATATTATGCTGTGAGATTAATCAGTCACAAAAGGTTAAAAATTGTATGCTCTCCGTAATATGTGGAAGTTAGGGAGAAATTGGGACATAAGAGGGACTCTAGATGAAGAAGGAGAAACTTTAGATGAGAAAAGAGGGTGACTTAACTAAAGGTGATGGAGCGGTGGAGGGAAACACCTTAATGTACACAAAGTACTTTCACAAACATATCAAAGTCAATCACTAAACCGAATTTGAGAAGGAGGGAGGGCAAGGAGTGGGGCAGGAATTGGGGAAGGGTTAAATGAGATATGTGTGCATGTATGATTTTACCAGCTTGTACCTAACAAAGATGTATGATTACAATGCACCAATAAAATAAATGAATAAATAATAAAAATAAAAAAGAACCTCTTTAAACTTAAAATTAATATTAAAAAATTTAAATTTGATTTTAAAATTAAAATTTCCCCTGGTACTTGTTATGCAGCTATTGATTTGGAAAATGCCTCTTTCTCCATCCCTGTGCATAAGACACACCAGAAACAGTTTGCTTTTAGCTAACAATATTATCAATACACCTTCACTACCCTACCTCAGGGACATATCAACTATCTAACCAATAACTTTGGTTTCAGGGATATTGATTGCCTTTTGTTTACCCAAGACATCACATTGGGCCATTACATTGATGACATTATGTTGATTGGATCAATTGAGCAAAATGAAGCAACTAATCTAGACCTCTTAGTAAGACATTTGCATGTGAAAGAATGAGAAATACGTCCATCTAAAACTTAGGGGCCAGCCGGGCGTGGTGGCACACGCTTGTAATCCCAGCATTCGGGAGGCTGAGACCGGAGGATCCGGGTTCGCAGCCAGCCTCAGATACCTAGTGAGGCACTCCGCAACTTAGTGAGACTCGGTTTCAAAATAAAGAATAAAAAATAGGGCTGGGGGTATAGCTCGGAGGTAGAATGCCCCTGAGTTCAATCCCCAGTACCACAAAAATAAAAAATAAATAAATAAATAAAACTTAGGGGCCCTCTGAAATTCAGGGACCCTCATTGAAATTTCTAAGGAAATAGTGCCATGGGATAAGTTGAAATATTCTTTCTAAAGTGAAGAATAAATTGTTTCATTGGGCCCCTTCTACAACCAGGAATAGGCACAATGCCAAGTAGGTCTCTTTGGGGAGGCAACATATTCCTCATTTGGCTATGTTACTCAGGCTAGTTTACCAAGTGATCTGAAAAATCTGCTAGTTTTGAGTGGGTGTCAGGATAAGAAGTGTTCTTAACAAATCCATGCTGGTGTGTGAACTACTCTGCCACTGGGACCATATAATCCAGCAGATCCACTGGTGCTTGGAGTGGCAGTGGCAAAAAGGGATGGTTTTTTGGAGCACTTGGCAGGCTACTACAGGTTAATCATGATTTAAGCCTTTGCAATTTTGAAGCAAGGTCTTGCCTTCATTACAGATAACTACTCTCCTTTGGAGAGACAACTCTTGGCCTGCTACTGGGCATTAGTGGAAACTGAACACTTGACCAAGTTACCATACAACTTTAGAATTGCTCAGCAACTATCATCAAAGAGAAATGCTGTATATGTGATAGGGCCTCAGAAGGCCTTAAAGGCATAAAAGAGTTATACAGAGAAGTGGCTCAAACGTGCATGGTCTTCGCTTCTGCTATATTGCCTTCCTTCTCCCACCCCATACTCATAGTCTCATGGAGAGTTTCCTGTGACCAGTTGACAGAGGAAGAGATTTGAACTGGTTTTTAGATGTTCGGTATGATATGCAAGCATCGCCCCAAAGTACAAAACAGCAGCACTTCAATCTCTTTCTGGGACATCTCTGAAGGACAGTGGTGGAGGTAAATTCTCCCAGTGAGCAGAGTTTTGGTCACTGGACCTTACGATGCATCTTACTTGGAAGGAGAAACGGCCAGATGTGTAATTATATACCCATTAGTGGGCTGTGGTCAAGAGTTTGGCTGGATAGTCAGTGATTTGGAAGGGACATGATTGGAAAATTGGTAACAGAAGAACTTAGGGAAGATTTAAATACTATGATGCAAAATTAATGATATTTATAAGCTGATAGAAAGTCAGTATCTCTTATGTTACATGTTAAGGGACCATGGGGGAAAAAACAAAGGTATTTACTTAACATAATTATACATATGCACAAACATGTTCATAACAAAATAAAACAGAAATACTCGTGACAATAGTTCCCATATCTGTAACTACTCACTTTGTAGCTGGTATTTACAATTACCTTCTTCCATTACCCATTCCGTTGTCCCTTTGCCTTCAGCAACATCTTAGCTGGTCAGTGTTATGTGTCTTACAGGGTTACACAGACCTTCACTACCGAAGTTATCGAGCCATTGGTGGTCATACCTATATTAGGTCATTATAGTTTCCCATTGGCCTTAGTTATAAGGCTGGTAATACTAAGAAATGCCCAAAGGGGTCTCTGAATGGACAGAGAATACAAAGATATTTGTGTCCCATATGAATGCTCACAAAAAGATGACCTCTGCAGAGGAAGATCTAAAGCCTGTTAGGATAATAGTATTTTCCTCTCCTCTTTCCTCATACCAACTCCCTATTCTTTATTGCAAATAGAAATATGACCATGAGCCCCAAAGAACATTTTCAAGTACTTTTTCTTTGTTATGGCCTAGAACTGTTCCATATACTACTCATTACTTTAGAAAAGCACCCTAGATCAATCAGTTGAGAAATTATGGCACATGCATGTGTGCCCCATGCCAGGGTCTGTATTCTACTGTCATGCTCAGTCTTTACCCAATGCTGTTATGAATTAATTTTCCTATTTTACAGATCCAAATGCTGAAGCTCTTAAATTAAAAAAAACTTTCCCAACGCTACAAATATAGTAAGCATATACTCATCACTTACTAAAGTGCCTAATATACAAATAACATTAATGTCATACTCTAAGACCTTCTGATCTAAAATCTATTCCTTTTCCCTAATATCTTATTGACTTAAGCTTAGATAAACTGAATCTAGGATATCAGTTATTACTAAAAAATTGACTGTTTATGTTCCTAATTAACCTTTTTTAGAGTCCTTATTATTATTATTTTGGTAGATAGCAGATCTCCCTAGAAAAGAACACTCATGCACATGTGCATGTGAGTATACACACATATATACATTCCCAGCACTCAGATGATAGATGATTGATACATGATGGATAAATGGAGAGATGACAGAAACACACACAAGAAAATCTTTGAATATATTATTATGACTTTTGTAAAAATATTGAACATTTCTCAGGAATCTTTCTAGATTTATGAGATAGGTATAAATTAATACATGGAAGCATCGTTAGCTAAATAATTAGATTACTAAAGTTCCTGGATAAAACGTAAGAAATTGCAGAAAAATTTTAAATGACTATTTGGTATCTCTGATTCCACAAAGAAAATATATAAAGTTAATAATTAAATAATTATGCAAAGATTTCTGTGGGAAATTGAAAATACCTACAATGAAGAATATATTTGAAATGACTAAAAAAGATGAAATCTGTCAAATTACTTAAAACCTCAAAATCTGTTATTTCATTAGGAATGCCTATATCATTATAAATTTTGATTTTTATAATGAAGAAGATAATAAAAAAGAAATGACCAAATTTTATCTATAGTAGAAAAGAACTTTTGTTTACAGTTTTTTGGTTTCATTGTGTGTTTGACTTCAGCATAAATTCTCACATTACACTTGTGACCTTCATCTCTGACTCCATCCTACCTGTCCAGCCCCATCCCTTCCAGCCATCCTCCATTCAACCCTTTCATTCAGAATGCACCTGGCCCCTCACATTCCTTACATGCCAATACCTTTATATGTTTTCTTTCTTCTTTCAGAACTATCTTTTCTCTTATTGCCACCTGGTAAATTTCTATATAATATTATTTACATTATTTCAATTATATATCTTAAATGTTTCACAGAATCTTTACATTTCAGCTTGGCAGTTTGCTCCTTTATTCTATGACATTTTGTTTGTAACTTTATCATAGCACTTATCTTACTGTATTATAATAATCAGCTTACCTATATGTTTTACTTATTGTTCATTGCTTTTATTTATTAATGTAGTCAATAGAAATTGCTGATGATGTACAAGATTTTGGAATATAATAATAGCTAGCTATTCTGTCACATTATTTACATACATTTTTAATTTAAACTTTACTACCTCCTATGACATAGAAATAATTATGCTCCTTTTAAAGATGAGGAAACTAAGAAATAGAAAAGGTAAATGTTATAGTTTTGATTTTAAATTTCTTCCAAGACCCATCTGCCAAAAGCTTTTTCCCCAGGGTAGTTCCCTTAGAAGGTGGTAGACACTTTAAGAGGCGGTAGGGGTTCTTTGGGTCATTGAGACATGCCTCCCTCCTCCTCACTTTTTTTTTTTTGCTTCTTGGCCACAAGGTGAGTGTTGTTTTTTTTTTTTTTTTAACCACTTGCTTCTGCCATGATATACTGCCTTGCCATAGGCACAAAGCAACTGACCATGGACTGGAACCTACAACACTGTTAGCCAAAATAAAACTTTTCTCTTTGTAAGCTGATTGTCTCAGGTATGTTGACATAGTAACACAAAGCTGACACAGTAAGCATATGCTGAATAATTTGCAGTAGTCAACAATGGGCCACAATTTCAACACAAATCTGATTGATCTCAAAGCCCAAAATAGTTGCACACTGGGCTGCATATTGCTCAAAGTAAGCAACCAAAATAAGTGAGATAAGGTATTCAATTTTTATATCTGTAGGTCCTATTAGTATATCCTGGGCATTTGAACAACCTTTTTGAATAAATGAATGAATGAATAAGTGAATAAATACATGGATATTATATACTTCACCTCACATGATAGCCATCCTCTGAAATGCTGTACATATACAGATTTTGGAAAACCAGTCATATTTAAATGTATTAAGATATTTTCTAGAAGCTTACAAATGGTAAATCTTCTTGCAAAGTTTATTTTTAAGTTATATATGGATTTTTACAAAATGCACAAAACCAGGTGCAGTCACATAGAAAGAATGATGCCCAGATCATGCTATATCTCTCTAGTGAAGGAACATCCCATTTAGTCAGCAGTGCTCAGGAGTCTATACCACAAAACTGTGGGCCCACCCAAGGAAAGAGAATTTGGAACAGCTCCAAAGAAGAGCAATGAAAATGATTAAATGGTTAGAAAATTGTCTCTCTGAAGAAAGGTCACGGGAACTGGGTCAATTTAGTATAGAAATATGAAGGAGAAAACCTACCAACATAACTTCAGGGATGTGGATAAGACATAAGCTGAGATAAGCAGCTGGTTTTAATTTTTATTTATGATGGTAAAAGCATAGGACAAATAATTTCAAATGAAACCTAAAAAGTGTAAGTTAGTCCTTATAAAGTCCTTATTAAACAATATATTTAATTAACTCAAAAAGTTGTGGTATTTCATTCTTTGAAAATTTTCTATGAAGAATCAACTTCCATAGAGGAGCAATGTGCTGTACACAGACCTGAATGGAAATAGGGAGTGGATATTTAGGAATGTGGTTAGGAAGAAAAGGTCCAGCTAGGGTTCATGCATCTTTGTTGTTCACTTTGGAAACACAATTATATCTAGCAAACTTGGCTTTTAGAAAAAAAAAAAAAAGCCTTATTTTTCCTCTTTGTACTTTTCTATCTTTGTACTTTTTTTGAAAATGTGAGATCCAAGTAAATTATTTTAGAAAATCTACGAAATATTTGGCAAAATACTTTTTTTGGCAGGAAATGTTATGGAGTCATGAGCAATTTGAGCAATGATTTATGAACAATTACCAGAGAATGACAAACCAATAATGTGAAAGAGAAGGGTGTTGGGGATTATAAAAATGCAGGACCCACAGAGTAACTAGTCTGACTGTCTGCTTTCCTTATCTCTGGACAGCAGCGCTGGTGTTGATAACAAGGCAGTTTATACTATTCAAAGGCACCCGGGACACTGCCTATTTTGCCTTTTCACAGACATAAAGTCTGGGAGCTGGAATTGACAGTAATGTTTTTCATCTAACAAGGCCATGTAAAAGTTTTAGGGGCTTAGCAGTGTTTCTGTTGTATCATGTTACTGTTGTATTGTTTAATGCAATATTAATATGATACAGATGTATCAATTCATTGTGGCATCATAGATATTGAAATACAATGGCACAAAGAACTATATGGGGGAGAGTTGTCCAGGTTTGCTGAGACTTACTCTGTAATCCAAAATAAATCAATTCCCAAAAAGAAGCTGGCTTACCATAGAGTAACCACAGTGTCTAGACTGCCTAACTTGGTAGTATGGGAAAAATGCTGAAAGTAGATAATTGAATCAAAATGGCATATATCTGCCATTTGGATCACCAAAAGAAACAAAAGTCATATTAATTGTAAATGCCAGCGATCTAAACTGTGGTTAAATTTTTAAACTCTGCTTTCTCCCTAGAGATGAGTTTCTTCAATTCATTGCTTCAGTGGAAAAAATACATTCAAAAGGAATCTTCACCGTACAAGGAATTCTTTGTTCAAACTGGATGCTGACATTTCAAACAAACTTACACTCAAAGATAAAGTTATCCTCTTAGAGAACCCAGACATTTTTTTTTCTTCCCTATCGTCAACTTGCCAACATTAGAGGCAGTTCTCACTTTTAGACACAACGTGTTTCATGCAAGTGTAACCTAAAGATTATGAGAAGGCCTATCCTGGCTGTTCTTGTATTACATCCTGATTATGTGTGTGCTGTCAGATGTGAGTGGAAACCACCAAGTAAGTAGCTGCGGCTGGTGAAAAGTGAAATATGAGTCTTTATTATCAAGTGTCCAGTACTAGGCATGGTGAAAAGCAGGACTCCTCCAGTTGGATTGGTGAAAAGTGTGAACTATCTGTACTTTCCAACAAAATAAGCAGAAACTTTTCTTCTGAGCATCTTTAAGCCATTGCTTCTTGTAATTGATACTTAAACTGTGAAACAAAGAGCATTTTTATGCCGTCTTCAATTCCCAATCAGGTTCACTTCTCTTCTCTTCCTAAGCTTCTCAAGTTCATTAACAGGATATACAGCGTTTAGGTGCATGCCTAGAGGGACCATTTATGAACCTATTGAATTATTATTAAAAGCATGCAGCTTTTTATTGAACTTCAATTTAAGTCTCAAATTTAGAGCTATTTTTTTTTCTGACTTAGCAGAGGAAAACTAAAAGAACTTTTATGAAAACTACTTCCCAGAAGGTTGTTTTTTAGTAGTATTTTAGGTCAAATCAAACACAAGGAGCCCCAAATTTCCAGGAAAAAAATTCTCTTCAATGAATTTTCTTTTAAATTTTGCAGCATTAGCTATTTATAGCTTTCATAAAAGCCTGAATGATTTAAAAATATTTTCTGTATATTCATACCACTGTGCTGGCCAGAAAGTGAGGACAGGTGACATAGAGGTTTTTTTGATAATAAACATTTTGTCATATCCCTTCCTTGTATATTAATTCTTCATGGTTCTTGGTTAGAAGGGAAAGAATGTTATTTCATACTTATGTTATACTAATTCTTTCTGTTACAAAATAAAAAAATAAAAAAAGAGAGAGAACGAAAGAACCTAGGAAACACATGTCACCTTATGCCCATGGACAATAGTTGAGTGATTTCGACTATCTTTGCATTTTCTGCTAACTATATGTTAATTGAGTCCCTTCTTAGGCCATGAGAGTAATATATATTTCACATCTTTGATATATCCTTTTCCTCCAGAAATGTTAACTATTTGGAATGGTACCCAAATCTGCCAACCAGAAGAAGGTCATCAAATGTGAGAAAGCTAAACATTATGATACCAAGATGATTTTGTGATTTAGATAAGAAAAATTAAAAGAAGAATGGAATGGATAACCCAAACTTGAGAGATACTTTCTGGCATTAAAGTAACCAAGTTTGCTGAGTACTTGTTTGGTGTTAGTGGTGAGGAAGGTGGAAGCAGTCTTTCTAGTTCAGAAGTTTGGATAAACTGATACACAGGAGGGAGTTTGGGGGATAAGTTGATAAAGTTAATCATGAATTCAGTTTTAGGCAAGTGGTTAAGATAAATATATTAGGAGATGATGATTAAAGCTCATATAAGGGCCAGATCACCAAGGATATTCAAGCTATACTCAGAAACCTGGACAGATAAAATGAATAATGAGGAACTATGGTGAAGTTATAACCAGGAAAATGACCTGGATAGATTTGTGTTTCAGATATGCCCCCCAGAGTGCTGAAAGAGGACTATAATGCAAAGAAGCCAGCTGGCAATCAGGATGGGCAAGTATTTGTTTTGTGAAATATTCCAGGTCCACAATTATGACGAGCCAAGCCAGAAGAGCAAAGGAAGAGATTGAGAAATATTCATGAGGTAAAATGGCAGGATTGGCTGGTACATTGTATGTGGGGGAAGAGGGAAAGGAAGTGGTTTAGAATGACTACAGATTTCTGGCTTGAGTGACTAGGTGAATAATGCTGCAGTTAATTAACATAGGGAACATAGGAAGGAAGAGTGGGTTTGGAAAAAGAAAAAAATCACATCCACTTTGAACATATCAGATTTGAGCGAGATGAGTAAGATATTCAAATGAGTTTAACTAGAATATAGTTAAATATCTGAATCTGAAGCTTAAAGGAGGTACTGAACCCTGGATACAAATTGACAGTATATAGTCAGTGGCAATTAAAATCAAGTTACTGGGTTTAACCTGATGGCAAAGAGCCAAAGATAAACCCAAGGAGCAATCAGTCTTTTTTGAGAGAGAAAAAAGGGAATAGCATAAGAGGAAGATTAGGAAGAAATATTCAAAGAAATAAATGAAGACTCAGGAAAGAATCACCCCATAGATGTTAGCTCAGCAGAGATGTTGATGGTTCAATGCCTTGTCAATAGTATCAGTGCTAAACAGATGTCTAGCAAGATAGGTACTCCAATAGCATAAGAAATTTCTCAGCGATTTGTCTCTCACCATTTAAGTGCAATTTATACCCTTTCTCTCAAATCCCATGGCACTGTGCCCACAATCATGCTTAAGGCCTACTGTTTTGGCCTTGCTTGAATTGTGCATGAAAGAGCCATATTCAAGACTCCAGACTTGGAATATTTTTAGCTGATCTTGTTGAGCTTGACTTTATAGAAAAGTTATAGAAAATTCCCCAGTTAGAGTTTCCACTCTTCTACATTCTACATGCCCCAGACCCATATTGTAGCTATGATGTTGTTGAATTTCAGATATGGCAAGGTATTCAGATAGAAGCACTGGATAACCCATTTGAAATGCGGATTATAGCAGAGATACAGGTCAGAGTAGAGACACAGCTTTGGGAGATGGACATAGGAATGACAGTGAAAAACCTTTCAAGTACAATTGTATCTTGATAGAGTGACTAATGAGAAAATATTATGGTGTTTATAATAACATTTAAAAGGACTGTCAGACTTTAAAAGTGAGAAGAGTATCTGAAAATGGGAAAGAGTATAACATGAAGTGAAATGAACAAGGAGAATAAAGGCAGAGAAAAGACACTCATTAAATACAAAAAGAATTCATCATTTTCCTTAATCCTAGAAGGAATGGTATTGATGGAGGCAAAACCAGACTACAAGAGACTTCTAGAGGGAATATAGTAGGGGAAAAAAGGAAGCAACTATTTGAAAAGTGTTACATAAGAAGAAAGCAAATAATTTAGCAAGTAAATAGAAAAGGTAGCAGATACCACAAAAATCTCTGCTATTGAGATTTATTTCCTTGCATCTCATCCTCCTATCAGAGCACCTAACAGGTATTCAGTAAATATCTGTTGAAAAAAATGAACTTTTTTTCTTGCCTTTGTTTTTGTTTACAATGAATGAGTCTATAGACTGTGGTAGAGGGAAGGATGTTTGAGAGGAAAAGTAGACATTTGTGGAAATAATATCCTGAAAACACTGATAATGTTTTCAGTTCAGAATATTGGAAAAGAGGTAAAGTCTAAACTGGAGAATGAAATAAAGAAGGACATAGGGAGGAGCAGATAGGGAAGGGTATGCAAAATCCTGTAACCTGACTTCCTTTTCTCCCTGAAATAGTGAGCAATCACAGTGGTGTTAGAAGTTGAAGGGAAACTATGATGATAAACTGGATACTGGGATGAATTAAAACAAATTTGCAAGACTAGAGAGCAATTAGTGTGAAAGTAAAATGTCTCCAACAGTCAGGTAAGTCTTCATATTTTGTTTCTTTCTTCTCTCAAAACACTCTCAAAAGAAAAAAAAGTGGGGAGTGGGCGTGCTGAGAAGGCAATTGGTGGAGGTTAATTGGGGTTGAGATTTAGTGAGTTGGGCAGGAAGAAGGACCAGAGAGGCCAAGTTAGCTGTAGAAGGCCATGTTAAAAAAGAGAGTCAAGAGTTATCATTTGAGCATGTAAAAGTGCCAAAGAGGATGAAGAATAAATATTGGGTTAAGTGGGGAAGGATGAAAGTAAAAATTCGTGATTGAGGCAGGAAAGTGCAGAATTAAAGATAGTAGAAAAATATTGACTTATGACAAAGTTCAGGTTGTGTGGCTCAGGAATAAATGACTTCAGATCTGTGAGAGCAGGAACAGAATAGAAATGGTCCAAGGAATCTTCAGGGTCAAAAGTGTAAGTATTGAAGTCATTGAGGAAGATTGTAGAGAACACAACAGGAAAGGAAGGTTTTTCACCAAATCAATTATGAAAACAGAAATAATTTCCAGGGTGAGATAGACAATAGGTTTGACTTTTTAAAGGAAAGTCAGAGAGAGAGAAAGAGAGAGAAGCCTTAAAGTGATGAAAATGGTGGTACTTCAGAACATAGAGTTCCTTTATGCCAACTGTTAATGTGGAAAAATATAAAAAGGAAAATAGGACAAAGTAAAATAATGTGTCTCTTCTTGGTTTATACTATATTTTCTTGTACACCTAGTCACTGATCCAGAAATGGTATACAAAGTGAACTCACTACAACCTAACTTAATCAAGGCCAGTAAGAGTGAAATTTCTGTAGGAAGAGACAATGAGAAAGAATAACATTATTCCTGGGAAAGCAATATTTGGATTAGATGAAAAAAAGATTTGAAAAAAAGATGACTTTGTCTTTAATAGGAGAAAGTAGTATTCTGCTAGGTACAGTGAAAAAGAATAGTTAAAGGAAGAATAGGGGGTGGAGGTGTAGCTCAGTGGTAGAGTACTTGCTTTGTATGTTCAAGGCCCTGGGTTCAATCTCCAGCAACAGGCATGTGTGCACATGTATACACAAACACACACACATACACACACACACACACACGACATAGTTCAAGTTCACAGGTATATTGAAGTAGACACAGCTGTAGACATTAAAGCATTATTGCACAACACCAGACCAGACTCCTCTATTCCTCTATGCCAATGGAATGTCTTTGTGGTAGAGTTTCCATAAACTATCTCATTTAGCCAAGTATTTGGAGTAGGTTGGCTTGGGTATTTGTTCAGTTATGGCCTGTGTGGGAAGATTGAGAAATAGGACCAAGGGGAGGAGGAAATGGCTCTCCAACTAGTACATTTTTCAGCTTCGTACAGATCAGTACTCAACTTGAACAAGAGTTAAGGTTATAGCAGTACTTAGAAGCATTCTGCTACCAAGTAGTTAAGAAAAGGTTTTAATTTTAGTCACAAAGAAATAATAACTTTGTGTGTGTGTGTGTGTGTGTGTGTGAGTGAGCATGTGAGTGTGTGTGTGGAAGTATGTGTGTGTGTGTGTTACTGGGGATTGCTCCCAGGGGCATTCTATCTCTGAGCTATACCCCCAGCCCTATTTTATTTTATATTTTGAAACAAAGTCTCACAAAGTTGCTGAGAGCATCACTAAGTTGCTGAGGCTGGTCTTGAACCTACAATCCTCTCTGTCTCTCAAGTACTGGGGTTACGGGCATGCACACCCAGCAAGAAGTACTAATTTTAAAAGAATCTGGCTGGACATATTGTAGTTTAGCATATATCAGGTGGGGTTCATTTATGTCCTCCATGAAGAAAATCTAAATATGAAGAAAAATATCACTCTGTATTATATATTTAATTCTAAGCTGACTTGGCAAATTCTGAGGGTAGTCACAATAATTTTTTTTAAATAAAAGGGGGGAAATCCCAATGCCTATTTAATCATATTTGACATTACTGTCTTCTTGCTTGCTTGAATTAATTAAGAGTTAACCTGGTTGTTTCACTGTCCTAACATGGCAGAGCACAGAACTGACATGCATCTTCCATTAGAAGCTTTGTGGTGGAGGTGGTTTTCTGTGTGGACTTTGAAGGAGGAGAGGGGAGTAATTTGGCAGATGGGAACTGGAGGAATTTTCTTTCATGTTTCAAATACAATATGAAGTGAACTATGAAGTTAACCAGTCACAATTCTTTGCAAAGGTCAGTTGGTCTCAACTGATTTCATGTTCTTGCCACAAAGTGCTCTTGATCTAAAATGAATTATGTGGGGGAAAAAATCAGATGCTGCCTTATCCATTATTAATCTATTTCAAGTATTTGCTCAATTTCAGGATAATAAACACGACCTTGACTCAGTAATTCTTTCCCAGCTGTAATCTACACTCTAATTATCTGTGCCAACCATATGAATGTATTGTTTAATTTTAATTCACTTCACAAGTATTTAGGGGATTTTTTGCCTTTTTTTCTCTTTGTTTTTTGTTTTGTTTCCCTTCAGTGGACTTTTCTTTGTTTTCATTTGTTTGGGTCAGAGCAGTTAGTAAAGGATAGATTTTAGTGTGGTAGGACAGCTATGAGCATGCCAAGTGAATTATGAATATTAATAAGTCTCTTTTATCCCTTATCTTTATAGAACAGCTATATATACATTCTTTTCTGATGATGCGGAAGGAAGACTATCAAACAACCAGTATGTATCCAATGTCTATAATTCATTTAGAACATACTATGCACTCTATTATTTGAACTATTATGGTGAATACAAAGAAACAGATAATACCCTAGTTTCATCCTCCAATATATTTGCCACCCCATTTAGCTGGCAAGATTCAATAATGATTGAAATGACAATTTAAAGTGGTATATAATGAAATATTAATCCCTAGATGGTAATACAACCTAGGTTAGAATCAGAGAAAGCTGACTGAAGGAGGTAGATAGTATTCTCTGAAACACCAGAAGCAGTGTTCAGAACAGGTGGTCCAGAGCATGACATCTTTCTGTATTTTCCACTAGTGGTAATATCCTTCTTTGAGGCATCCATGACCTCTTCACAGATTCCTGTTACAGTCAATGCTACCTTTTTTATAAGAATAACATACCAGAAGAAGGGTAAGTCAAAGAGGAAGGAGGCATAATTTCCTTGTCACTCTTCTGTGCTCTCTCTTTCATTATTAGTCCCTTCCTACCATCAGAAACCAAGCTCCTGCCTGCTTCCCTGGGCCTCATAGGTTAACCACTGGCTTTCTTTTTGGAGACTATATTCTATTTCTTTGATCCAGGTCTTCTTCCCTTTATCACAATTTGCCTTTCTAGAGTCCCATTTCCTCATATTTGTGTTGGGGAAAAATCCTGTAGATACATTTGAGGGTTGGTAGTACACTAATATGTGATGATTTCCAAATTGTGTTTCTGTTTTCAGAGAAGCTAAATAACTTAAACCTAAAAGAAAGAGTAAGAAGAGTATAATAAGAACAAAGATAATGACAATGTTGCCTATACATATCTTGAGAAGAGCTAGAAAGAGAAACCATTCCTGTGCCTCTCACTATCTAGATAGAGGCATGCAACATATCTCATCACAAAACCAACTCTACTTAGGCCACAGAAAATGTTATCTCCACATTATTAAAGATAACTAGACATCAGTGGGCACTGAACTTATGACCCACACCTCCTTAGCACTCAGCTTTAATACCAAAAAAATTGTTGCTCATGGGATGCAAGGGTAGCTTATGCCTATAATCTCAATACTAGCAGGCTAGCAGGTTCAAGGTCAACCTCAGCAACTTAGCGAGACCCCCAGCAACCTAGTAAGAAGCTGTCTCAAAATAAATAAAATAGGTCTGGGGTAGTGTAGCTCAAAGGTAAACTGCCCTGGGTTTCATCCCAGTACAAAAAAAAAAAAAAAAAAAAGTTGTGGTAAGATGTCAGCTAACCCCTGAGTCTGTGTATTGACGTCCTATAATGGTTTATATTTAGAATGTTCCCCTAGCCCTCACTGGGATAAGATAGCAATGTTGGAAGCAGGGCTCAGTAGCTAAGGAGGGGTCGCTGGGAGTGTGGCCTTTGGGATTATATGGTTCCTCCTCTCCCTGCTCTCTGCTTCTGACCTCCTTGACATGAGAACAGAACCCATGCTCTCCCTCTCTCCCCTTCCCGTTGCTGTTCCCTGAGTTCTACAGACCCGGCCTAACATGAGCTGAAACTCTGAAATGTCTAAAAACTGTGAGCAAATAAATCCTCCTTCCTCTAAGCTATCTGGTCAGTCATTTGGATCGCAGCAGTGAGAATGTGGACTTAAACACTGCCCAAATCTCTCTATGTGACTCTCACTTAGGTTACATCTCTTTCTCTTTTGAACAGAATATGGAAAGTAGGAGCTAGAGGTAAAACAGTGAGTTGATATGTGAGACATTATTACAGCTCATTCTGCTTATGGACCTAGTGCTGTTTTATTCATGACTTATATCATAGCTATGTTGGCTTAGGTGAGGATTCTTACCCAGCAGTAGGGATAGAGAAGATAAATCCAGAGAAAGAAGGGAAGCCAGTGGGTATCAGCTGCTGCTTCAAAAAGCTGGATATTTGCTTTTGAAAATCATTCTTACTTCCTGTTTACAATTTATCAGCAGCTACTAAAATAGTTTAAAAATTGTTAGAGTCAAGGAAAACAACATCCATTGCACAGATGAGTCATCTATAATAAAAAAAAATAAGTTTTTGAGAGCCCCCCAAGACAGAACTGCAAAAAAAGGGTTAAAGTCACTGTTTTTGTTTAGATTCCAGGGAACCTAGAGACAAAGCTTTAGGGACTAGGCAATACATAGAAAGAGTGACATCCTAGGGACCCAGTCTAAGAACCATATTTTAAAATCACTGGTGTCAACTCCTATGGATGTTTCATGATTGGTTGGAGCTATTTCACCCTTGTTTTATAACATCGCTGCTTCTTTTCATCCTTTGTTTTTACGTCTTCTTGCCTTGCCAAATCCGGCTGTTCTAATTCCAGAACAGGTGTGGGATGGCTCAGTCTCTTGCGGCAGCACCCCTTGAGGATCCTCACTGCCTCTCCTCTCCAGTGATATCATTAAAAAGTCAGGCGGAGAGGAAATGGAAGGAAGGGGATTGTGCTCCTCTGCAGCTATTGTTGCTCTTGGCAGGGTGCTACCAGGAGGCCTAGCTATGTACCACTTAAAGCTTGAATACTACAGCTCATTTGACCAGAGAGCAGTTGAAACACAAAAGCTTAAGTAGATTATGCTCCTTTACATGGTGACTCATCTCGGATGATAAATATAGTGTGCCTCCCCCACACAAAAACAGATGTGGCAGATATGTTGCCTATAGACAGTACTTTGCAAAAGCTTCTGAGCTAGAGATTTTGTTCCTAAAATAATGCTTCATGTTTCCACACCATTTTCTTCCAGAGCATTCATGGTATTAGAGATAGGGGTGAGAGAAGGGTATATCATGCCAAGTAAAAGATGTTAGGTTCAGCTGAAAGATGAATGTCCACCACGTGCACAGCCAGAAACAGACTGCAATGGGTCATGGGTGCAATTTGCAAACTCCTCTCCTGGGGAGCCTTAGGACTCACATACCCAGTGCAGCTTCTCTCAAGCCTGTCAACAACAGGCAGAGTGTAGCAGGTGATGCTTGGGACTCCTTTTGTTCATCAGATGAGTGAAGACATTTGTTATGAGTGCCTGCAAGCAAAGTTGTTTGCCCATTTAGTTCCTCCACATCTTACAACATCTCTAGAATATAAGCAAAAGAAAAATTAGATCCATTCTCTTTTTCTCTATCTTTCCATTTATGGCTAGGCTCTTCAGTGGAAAAGGCATGCCAACATGATGCATAAGCCTAACTCCGACTTGAAGGTGGCCTTAGAGAAGCTGGCTTCCCCACAAAACACTCCATGTGCCACTCCGGGGCAAGTGCTTCACCTGGTTGACTTGCTGCCATGGTTAGACAGTCCCAGGCCCCCAGATGCTAACTTTGAATCCCATATTCCAAAGCGAAAGCTATGATCCTTGGTTGGCATATTCCAGTCTCAGAAATCAGCCCTAACCTAAGTGTATGAGAATATTCGAGCAGCTTTTATGGAACAATGGAGAGTTTAGAATGATGGTTTCTATTGCCTATGATGGCTTCTGTTACTTACAGATCTATCAAAATTCTGTTCCAGGCACCTACACCCTGCCTCCATGCACACTGAAATTCTCCTGCCCTGCTTTTTCAACAGCCAGATCTAAACTAAGATACAGAAGGTGTTTGTAAATTTCCGCTTCAAAAATTGCCTGGAGGTTGGCACACTAATGCTTCTTAGCAGTAGTTTTAATTTTCCTAGAGCAGCACTCCAAACTCCTTTGACTATGACCTCTATGGATGCTTATTAATTTATTAATAAATTATGTGTTAATATTAAGAACCTAGAAATTTTAAAAGAATCAGATAAGGATTAAATAAGCATATTTAATTTTTTTAAAAAAATTTATGTTTCTTTTTCTTAGTATTAGGGATTGAACCCAGGGGCATTCTACCTCCAAGTTGCAACCCCAGTCCTTTTTAAGTTTTTATTTTGAAACAATGTCATGCCAAGTTGCCGAGCCTCTTGCCAAGTTGCTGTGGCTGGCCTGGAACCTATGATCCTTCTGCCTCAGCCTTCCAAGTACTGTCCAAGACAATGTACTCTCCAATATTTTATTAATCGTGATGATTTTATACTTTGACTAATATATCAGGAAAAACTATATTAGGACAAGATTCATTGCTAACTACATTAGACATAAATTTTTATTTTATGGAACAATGTTTTCTGATAACTTTTTTTATTTACCAACTTCTCTGCTACTATTAGGTTGTCATTTTCTTTATCTAGCTGAGGAATAGCTTTTATTTGGAGAAGAGCCATCAAATCAACCATTTTCTTGTAATGCCCAAATGTTACTGCATTTATATTATCTTAACTTTGCTTTCCAAGAAAATTTTAAGGCCCCTTACCTATTTTTAAAGATTGACTTAGTGAAAGTTGGGTTATAAATCATTTAACCCATTTGATCATCCACATATTAAACTATAATGGATCCTGGAAGCAAAGGTTCAAGCCACAGTTAAGCACCTTCCAGCTACCCATCCCACCAGCCTACCCTCCCCCCATACTTTCTGTATGTTGTTAAGTGACAGATGCAGTGAGGATGCCAATATTATTCCATAGAAAGGAACATGTAGCATTTCACTTAAGAGGGTGAAGAGAGCCAGTTTTGATACTCCCAGTACTTGGGGAGGCTGAGAAGGATTGTAGGTTCAAAGCCAGCCTCAGTGACTTAGCAAGGCCCTCAGCAATCTAGTGAGACCCTGTTTCAAAATAAAAAATAAAATAGATTAGGGGTTTAGCTCAGAGGTAGAATGCCCCTGGTTCATTCCCCAGGGTAAAAGAAAGAAAGAAAAGGAAACAAACAAAGAAAGAAAGAGCAAGTCATGGAGAGATTGAATACATTGTGTGATATATTTGTCAGCAAAAGACTGGTTTAAAAAGCCTTACAAATCAATAAGGAGAGGGGTAACAATCTAACAAAAATAATTGGCAAAATACTGGAAGAAAGAGGAGTATCTAAACACTGTTAAACATTTGAAAAGTGCTCAATGTCTCTACTTATAATACATGTCAAAAATAATATCACAATGCACTATCACTGCACACACAATTAAAAAATTGACTGTATCATGTGTTGATGAGGATATAGAACAACTGGAACTCTCTTTTATTAGTTGTTGGAAGTATAAATTGGTATAATCACTTTGGAAATCTATTTAGTACTAGCTATTAAAGCCTAATATATGTATACCCTAGAACCCAAGAATTCTGCTTCAGGGTATTCATTCAACAGAAATATTGATGGATGGTAATACACATAGCAGCACTGTTTATGAGAGCCCCAAACTGGCAACAACAAAACAACCCAAATGTTCACCAATAATGGAATGGATAAATTGAGGTACATTCATACAATAAAGTAATGCACAACTTCGAAATGAATGAACTACATCATAACAGTAGTTACCTCATAAACATAACAATGAGTAGTAGAGAAATGCCAGATATAAAATAATATGCACAAAATATTCCATTTATATATAAAAATTCTTAAAAAAGGGAAACGTAGGATATGGGGTTAGAAATCAAGGTAGTGATTCTTCTTGAGTGGTCATGGGAAGGTGCTGTGAGGGGGTCTTCTGTAGTGGGGACAGTGCTCTTTCTTGTCTATGTTGGTTATTGGATGCATTGACATTGTGACCATTAATGTAGCTGCATACCTTTGATTAGTAGATTTTTCTGTATATATATCACAGTTACATTTTTAAAAAGAAGTGACAGTTTTAATTGTTTCTTTTCATATACTGCTGGATGATTTGGAGAATCAACATGGAGCATATACAGTCCTTTGGACACTGCTAGACCAGAGTGGGAACATGGTAAACAGAACTCACATCTTTCCAGCCAATAGTTCAAGAGAGTTTTAACATTTTGAGTTAAGAAGGGAAATAAATGTTGATATAACATTTATATTTCCACACAGTTTAGACATTTTCCCTTCTCCAGAGACCACAATGGTGCTGGTCAATTTAAGAATATTGGGTAAATAAAAATAATGAACAGTTTTCATCTTCTCATCACAACCTTCCCTCAATACCAGTATTGGCTGATCAGAAACTCTTTCATTTAAATTAAATCTTTGTTCTGTTCTATCCAAATACAACCAAACATAGTATTGTTTCTCCAGGGTACAAAATATGCATTGCATATAAATCAATGTTTCACTCTATACAGATATCCTACAATAATTGAAATTCCTTACATGCGCTAAATACACAAAAGACCTTCCCATTCCCTTCTGCTAATTTAATCATTAAACAAAAAATTTACATTATTATACAATGTTTGATGGTACATTTACCAATTAATTCATATTTAATATTTATTGAGTTTCTACTTTGTCCTAGGTATTCTACTATTGCCTGATAATCTAGCTATTATTAATGAATTACAATTGCTATTCCTAAAATTCTATTAAGTGTTCATGTTGCAATTTTATGGGTTGTTTTATGTTTCATAAGTAGTTTATAAAAACAACAGTATAACCTGCCAGACATCAGTTACTAGGATAGTAAATGACTCTTCTATTTCTTTAACTGAAATAGAAGGCAATTGTGTTACTGTCAGAACATCTAATTGGTCAAGTTTGTTGAATTTAGGAACAAAAAATGTCATAAGGGTTTAAAATAATAAAGGGTAAAGCCAATAGAGGTCCTTCTTATCCATTACCAAATATGTTTTTAATGACACAAGTATAAATGAATGAAATAGAATAATTAATTTTTCTTAAGTACACATAAATTTACATAATGACAGGAAAACCTGGGTGAAATGCATTTTCATTTTTAATGAAACAAAAACATTTGTTCAAAAGATGAACTTAATACCCAGCAGGATTTTCAGTTGCCATCCTACCCACTCATCTACAATGAATGATAATCTTGGTTTTTGGATGAGTGCATCATTTAGCAAAAGGCTGACTTGATCATCTCAATGACTCTACTTAGCATATTCTATTTCTTTTTCTATAAGTGAACTCTAATTTAAACTCTATAAATGCAAGCAAATTAGAAAATTCTAATCCAGTTATCAAGTTTTAAGACATCCTCTTTTCTTGAAAAATATAAAAGGGAGGAATTAGTATTGAAACATAAAACCACACCTGTAGATTCCAAGATTGCGACTTGGTGATTTACAAAAATTTCATAATGCTTATGCTTTAATTCCAGTGCTGTTATCATTTTTGTTGAATTATTAAGTATGAGTTGAGAAGACTGTTAAGCGCTCAGAGGTTTTCTAGAAAAGACAACATGACATAGAAGGAAGAATAACAGGGGTGTTTCTTTCTTGTACATTATGATAGAACTGCCAAAAAAAAGAGATGACAATAAATTACATTTGTTCATTAATCTCTCCCTCTTTTCTTCTTTGAACATTTATTGGTGTGCCTATTATGTGCTAGACGCTGCCAGGCTGTAGGTTTGCCAAGTGAATTAACTGCTGTCTCAGTCCTTGAAGAGCTTACAGTCTGGTGGCAGAGACAGACATGTAAACAAATAATTGCAATGCAATTTGAGAAGTGCTATAAGAGATGAGGAATGCACTGTTAGCAGAGATGTTAGTGGAGATGAAGGAGATGATAATCCTGCTTCAGTGGGGAGGTAGGGGTGGCAGGAGGGGAAGTCAGAGAAAATGACAAGAAGTAGCTTTGAGCTTGAGTCTGAATCTTAGGGCTTAAGAGAAATTGAACTTAACCATTAAAATATTTGAAACAAAAAACTGAAAGTAATATAATACACATAATATTTATGAGAAACATTTCTTCTCTTCTGTTACTACTCCATGTCTCCTCATGAGACTGTCTAAAACAATATGAGAGTGTTCTGTCTCACATTGAATACCATGCATTAGATAATGTCTTAAAATATGGTTCATGGAAAATATTATAGATGATTATTTCATCTACTATTTTCAGTTTAGAAACCCCTGTCTATTGGAATATTACTATCGGACTGAGCTCACTGTCCCCAAATCTTTTTCCAAGATTTGTAAATACCTCTAATCCCAAGTGTTACAGGCAAATAGAAATGT
Source organism: Graphiurus murinus (assembly GCA_004027655.1). Lineage (NCBI taxonomy): Eukaryota > Metazoa > Chordata > Mammalia > Rodentia > Gliridae > Graphiurus > Graphiurus murinus. The sequence continues at coordinate 20,947 of PVLC010003964.1, read as the reverse complement.
AATTATCTTATTGATGACAAGGAAGCTAGAAACATGAGCCCAAAAGGGTCAAGTTGCTTATTGCCTGCTAACATCTCATTTATTTAGATAGCCTTGTGCCTTTCCAGGCTGCCCAGAATCTAAAAATCTTTTAGCACAAAAAGCAACAAGGGATTTAGTTTCTATCAGAGTTTTCACATTGTATTATTACTATTGTCACCAATCAGAAATGTCCATCACTTTTTTCTCTTCATGTTAAAAAGGTAATTTTAAATCTGTCTCTCCAAACTCTTCTTCAAATCACCCTCTTAAAGAGGTTAGCAACATCTATTCATGTGCCAGAAACACAACACAAAGGAAAGAGCAGCAGTTAATCATCATTTAGCAATTCATGTGAAAAGAAAATACAGGGGTTTATAAAATAATGCTGAAATGTGTAATCAGTAATCTCTGTTGCAAATTCATAAAGACTTCTAATAAATCAAGCTGTCAATGAGACTTCCAGAATTTCAGTTTCATCTTGGGGACTATATCAGCTATGGTAGGAAGCACTTAGACGTGCTTACAATCAAATATGGGGTTCATGTTGTATAATATGCTTAGGAGAATCATAAAGAGAAATAAAGGCAACCCCTCAGGATACAAGGATTAATGGTATGAACACATGGTTCCCTCATCAGCTAATTGAAACTAAGGTCCAGTCAGATCTCTCACTTAAATTCAGTTTAGATAACTTTCTCTCTCTCTCTCTGTCTCTCTCTGTCTCTCTCTCTCTCTCTCTCTCTCTCTGTGTGTGTGTAGGTGTGTGTGTGTGTGTGTGTGTGTGTGTGTGTGTGTGTGTGTAATCACCATTATCTCTAAGTTCTCCCAACCCCTATTCATAATCTTACCTACACAAAAGAAGCTAGATTTAATTTATGCTTTATGTCATTATAATTAAATCAAGAATATCACTATAAAGCTTTCAGATCATATAGGATCTGAACAAAAATATTGAAGACAGGCCTCAAAATAGCCAGCAATGTGTTGAAAAAACTGGAGGGGAATAGGGGAGTAAGGGGTGGGGGCAGTAACCAATTCTGAGATGCAGGTGAAATCTTGTTATAATTAAGCCTGTTAAAGTCCCAATTCTACTTCAATAAAACAGCATGAGACTCCAGCTGGTGACCAGCTGCTTCTCAGACCTTTTCCATACCAAAAAGGAAAAAAAAGCCATAGCTTAAGGCCATATAGGTTTGTTTTAACCACATTTCACTTGTCTACTGTCTAGGTAAATTAAATAATGCAAGATTTGAGTTATCTGAATCAGAAAATAATTTCATCAATAGTCTACTGTACCTAGATCACTTCATAAATATCTTACTCTATCCACATGCACCAATATGAAGAAAAGGAACATATGGCAAGATTTTATATAGCTCATTCGTGGAAAACTTGGCCATAGTTGAAGGTAGATAACCTTTAAGGAGCTTTTACTCCTTTGGATTAAACAGTTCTTACCAGAGTGTGCCCAAATTCTCAAAGATGAACATCAGGACTGAGAAACTAAACAAAGAATAGCAAGGAGACATTATGAAATTTATGGATGGAAAAGTCTTAGGGGAATTGTTTTAAGCAAGGTCTAAGATTGCAATATGTTTGGACCAAGAAATCAAATAACCTTTTCTGAATAATGAGAAACAACTATAAATTTGCATTTATATTGTTATTTTGACCTATGAGTTAGCTCTCTACAGACAACAAATGGCTGACAGAAAATTTTCACAAATCTTGATGGATAGGCTAAAGATAGAACTGACTAAAATCCAAGGCTAGGAAGTAGGTGGTAGAAAAAAAATGGAACCAGAGAAATAGCAAAGTGAGAATCTTTGATTTATTCTTTCTCTCACTGAAAGTGATGTCTGGTTTTCGCATTGCTCTGAGAAGGCTACAGAGCAATGAGTGAAGTTTTATATTCATTAAATATAGGACATGCCCTTAAGTCAAATAAACTGCTATCCTAATTTTGTTAAAGCATTTATGAAGGTAGTAAAGAAGATTTGAAAGTCAGATGAAAGAAAAGGTGAATTTCAGAAAGAGATCTTCCTTCACCAAACTCTGTCAGTCAGGAAAAGAAAAAATATTGAGCACCTACTCTGAGCCAGACACTATGAGTGAAATGGATGTGGGGATGTGGCCCACTGACTTCACATCCTTAAAAATCAGAGGGGAATGCAATGATGACACATCATGCATGACAGATACAAAGATGGATGGTGAGCAAGGCACTTCTGGGACTACAGAGACTGAGAACCTGGAAGGGAGCAGGAGACTAGCCATAGAAGGCTCTCTGGAAGTTGTGGCACACATGGGAAACATGAAGGTTGACCAAGAGTTAATCACATAAAATGGTGAGCAGCATATTAAAGGCAGAAGCAGATGCATGTGCAAAGTTTCAGAAGCAAGAAACACTGGCAAAATTGAGGACCTGGAAGATGTTCAGTAGGACAGAATAACAGCTTGCAAAAATGAGAGTGCGATAAGATAAAAGACTCAAGAAGGAAAGAGAGCCAGATCATGAAGAGACTTGTAAGCTAGTGAACAACATATTTTATGAATCCATCAATCATAGAAGCAGATGACCCATACTCAAGACTGACTACCTGAAGACAGTCGAAACCTACCTATGCAACTCAGTTTTCTGATTTATAAACAAATAAGAGCAGTCCTGGTCCACCTTCTTCACATTGCTGTTGTAAGAATAAAATGAGATAATGCAAGAGAATTATACACATACAAGTATGTTCTGAATACAGGTGCATTATTGGAATAGGTCAAAGAGAGCTCAGACAAAAAAGTAGAGAGGAAACTTGGTTTAGGAATACTGTTGGGTATATAAAAAATGAAAACTGATTTTGAATGGGCTAATTCTTTACCCTTGCTTGCAGTACTCACACTGCATATCTTCTGTAAATTTCTCCTTCTTACAAATAGTCCATGAACATTTGTTTCTATGCTCTTCTTCCAGGATTACTGGACCACTATCTACCACTCTTCATTTCCCATATAAAATTCCCCTTACCTGTGTGCAGTCACTGTATGACAGCAGGTAATTGGGAGGAAAATAATAGTTTCCTGAAAACCTCCACAAGGATCAGTTTCCAGAAGGAGATGTCTGCAAAAAAGCATGCCCTGGTCTAGTTTCACTTACTCCCAAAGACTTAATCAGACCCCAACTTTCATTCACCTAATTAGGAATTTCTTCCTGAGGGTTAAAATTTTCCAAAGCATATGAAAGGAAGTCAGTGTGCTACTTTAAGTCTTATTCTAGCATTACCAACACATGTTCTCACAAGGGACTGTAACAGTAACATCCGTATGAGGAAAATGTGTTAAAGGATTTAAAATAAATCTTGTGTGTATGGATGCCCTGAAAAATAGCTGCAGAACCAAAAATATGTCATAAGCATCCTCCCTCTGCTTAATACAAGAGACAGCAGATAAGTTCTTTGAGGTAACCCATCTGGCCTAGATGAGAATTGCTGACATCAAGACCTTTGCACAAAGTGGGTGGTTTTGACCTTGGAAAGCGTAAGTACAGTTTAGTAATGTGCTTATAATAGGATAAAAATGCATTAGTCTTTCTTCAATGATTCAATTTAAGTACTTCTTTAATCAGTGTGTTGGAGGCAGATCTAGTGCTTGCCTTAATTTCATTAAAACTGTCAAGTTACATCTTCTATTGTTTAACTTTTATTTAATTTAAAAAAATATATGACTATAAAGATACATAATCCCTGTCCTCAATTAGCTTAAAATCAAAACATCGAAACCTTCTTCCACCCTTCTAATGAAGGCATGTAGCTAAAAGTTATGGTTATAGAATGTAGTAGCATGGAATCCAAATTTATCAAGTGAGAGAGGAAGAGGATGATCCTCCCACCCCATGATGTCACATGGAAGGCATACAATAAGTGGTGGGAAAGATATTTTGACCAGATGGAAAAGAGTGGGGAAGCTTGAGTGAACCAGTTGAAAGTGGGAGAAGGAATGGAAGGAGTCAGTATTGGTGGTTATGTGGTGGTCAGAGTAGAGATGACTACTGCAAAAACAAGATAACAGTGACCTAACAGAAAGCATATCATGTCTAAGGCTTTCCTGGGTCTCATTTCATCTTTGTAGTCTAGCCAGGAAGTTAGAAGAAGAGGGAAGAAATCACTTAGGACCAAGCCTAGAAGTAATTTACCACACTATGCCACCATTCCATCAGGCCAGATTTCAAGGTCAGACCTGGATGCAAGAACATGGACACATAACTGTCTTGGGTTGACATTCCCACCACTGTAATCAAAAAAGCCCTAACCACACAGCTTAGAGGAAAGAAGATTTATTTGCTCACACTTTCTTGGAGATTCTGGGTTCAGTCCACATGAAGCCAGGGTTTGGAGATCAGGGCATGACAGCAGGAAACAGAGAGGGAGAGCACATGGGCTCTGCTCCTCACATCGCAGAGACCAGAAGCAGAGAGGACAAGCAAGAGGAGGAGAGAACCATATTTAGACCTCAAGGCAGGACCCCCAGGGGCCCCTCTTTAGCAACTAAGCTTTGTTTCCACCATTGCTACCTTGTTTCTATACAGACTAAGGATACATTCTAAATCCAAACCATTACAATAACATAGCTACACATCGAGGGAGAGGGAGAAGGACAAGGCACTAGTAAACACTAACAGTCTATGCTGTGTGAAGCCCAGCATATGGAAAGGCTGAGCCAGGCCAAACAGAGATAAAAAAAATACACAGAGCATTAACATCAAGTAGGAGGGGAAGGTCTCCAAGGGCGTCCAGGAAAAACAGGCATGGGGAAATGACTTCTGACTTCTCTTTCATCTACTGACCATGAATGGAGACTTTACTACTACTTTTTTTCTTGTTCTGTCTTTCTTTCAGTCCCTTGAGATGCACCCCCAAAGAACCTCAATAGGTATGCTTCAAATCTCAGGCAAGGGACTTCATCCCTTAACATTTTGATTTGTGCTTAAATATGAATGCTTTCAGTGATTTAGGCATCACCTAGAATCACTAAACTCCTTAAATTCTATTTAAGATTAGTTCATACCCTGCACTTTCTCATCTTGCTGCCAGTCTCCTCCTGAGATTTCTGTGAATTCCGTTCAGGGACTGGGAAGTTTTGTCCCAGCTTCAGGCAAATTCTTATTTTCTACTTTATAACTTGTAACAACTCCTTCATTTCTATCCTGCAACAGGATTAAAAACTCAGCCCCCTTAGTGATTTTCATTAAAAATAGACACATATGCACACAATTAAGTCAACAGGAAATGGTCCATGAGGCCTCCCTGTGAGTGTATTGGAAGTTACTGATAATCTGGCTGTCAAAGGGTTTTGCACTACACAAATGTGACAAAGTGTTATAGTTAGGTATAGAATGTCCCCTGAAGAGCTTGTGTATTAATGCTCAGAGTTGATGTAATTAAGTGCTGAGGGTTATAATCTCCTCCGTTGTAAATCATTCTGATGGGTTCACTGGGCAGTAACTAGGCAGGTGGGATATGGCTGGAGAAGGTGAGTCCCTGGAAATGTGGCCTTAGGGACCATGCTTTGTCTTTGAGTTTTGACCTGTTTGTCGGCTCTCTCTTGCTTCTGGCCTCCATGATGTGAGAGGAGAACCCTTGTCTCTCCCTCTCTCTGGTTCTGACCACCATTCCCTGAGCTCACCAGATGTAACCTGGCACGACATGGACTGAACTCCAAGATCTCCAAAAAACTGTGAGCAAATAAATATTCCTTCCTCTAAGTTGTGTGGTCGGTTGTCTTAGATTATAGCAGTGATAATATTGACCAAAATACCAAGTTAAAACTAAGAACCAGGCACAGTGATGCACACCTGTAACCCTAGTACTTGGAAGACTAAGACAGAAGGATTGCAGGCTCAAGGACATCCTCAGCCACTTAGTGAGACCTTGTTTCAAAATTTAAAAAAGGCTGGAGGTCTAGCTTGGAGGAATAAAATCCCTGAAAAGTAGACTTATTTTGGCCATCTCAGTATACTTGTTAGCCAAGAACAGTACCTTTTCTCATGTTCTCTCTCCCCGTTGTCCATTCTGTTCCCTCCTTCTCTAGAGAAATAAACACTACTGACTCTTAAATAGTCTCCCCCAACAAATATCACTTCTTAAAAATGCCTTCCCTGGCCATTCTATCTACTACCCAAGTCCATTTATCACATTGTATTGTTTTATTTCATCCACAGTTTTTTTTCAATATCCAAAAGTGTCCTCTGTGTTTATATTTCTTATTTATTTATTTTTTATTCTAAGTTCAGTGAAGTAAGCTCCTTGAGAGCAAGATCATGCTTGCCAGTATTTCTAGTACTTAAACCAATCTCCTGTCCACTCACAGGTAGTTAATAAATATTTCAAAATAAACATAGTCCCTGAAATTAGGGAAAATAGACATGTGGAAAGATTTATGACCCTTTATCTCTCCTCCTCTTCCATCTAGTAATCCTGGATCTATATTTTTCCATCTAAGCACAGATAGAAACATCTGTAGATAATCTCTAAGCTATAAGTTAAGTGAAATGATGGGAGAAGATTTTAGATGTGATAGAGACAAGGAACGGTATCTAATATGTGAGAGCGAGAGAATGGAGAGGACAGGGAACTCTGAGAACAAGTGTACCTGAACCAAAACACAGTAAATTATAAATTTGGCCATTTAAAGGAGGGAGAATGGAAGGAGACAAGACAATTCCAAAGTAAAATACAAAATAGTATGCTGTGCAGCTGTTAATTCAATGTCAAGTTTGAGGTAGAGAGTGACTAAAGAAAAATTTAAAGAGTTTTACAAGGAGATTGTATGCATATTAAGGAGCTTGGGTTTAGTCCCAGAATAGTTGATGAACATTAAAAATTTTTAGACTAATAACAATCAAGGGATCAAAGAAGAAATCAGAAGGAAATCATAAAACACTTAGAGAGGAATGAAAAATTAAAATACAGCATACCAAAATGTATGGAACAGTGAAAGAACTGCTAAGTGGAATATTATAGCTATAAACAATTAAATAAAAAAGGAAAACTCCCAAACCAACAGCCTATCTATATAACCTAAGAAACTAGAAAAAAAAGAGAACAAATTAAACCCAAAGTTAGCAGAAGGAAGGAAATAATAACCAAGATAAATGGAATAGAGGAAGGAAAATAAAATAGAGGAAAGTAGAGAAAAATTAAACCAAAAGTTGGTTTTTCAAAAAAAAATTTACAAATTTGACAAACCTGTAGCAAAAAGGACCAAGAAAATGGGAAAGAGTACTTAAACTATAAAAATAAGAAACAAATGTGGAACAATCACCAATTCTACAGAAATAAAAAGGCTTATAAGAGAGTATAATGAATGATTATATGCCAACAATTGTATAACCTAGATAAATAGATAAATTTTTGGAAACACAAAAATATAAACTGGGCATGGAGGCACAAGCCTGTAGTTCCAGTACTTGGGAGGCTGAGACAAGAGGATCACAGGCGTGAGACCAGCCTCAGCAACTTAGTGGGACCCTTAGTAACCTAGCAAGATCCTATTTCAAAATAAACAAAAAGGGCTGGGGGGTGTCACTTGGCAGAATGCCCCTCGATTCAATCCCCAGTACCACACACATACACAAAAAGAATTGTTTATAAACAGTTACATTTTTAAAAATAAATTACAAAAGAAAAAGAAAAACACAAAAACTTACCAAACTAAATCTCAAAGAAATAGGAGCATGAATCACTAATCAAAAGTATTCCAACAAAGAAAATTTCTGGCTCTGATATCTTCATTGGTAAGTTCTGCTACAGACTTTAAAAGGAATTAATATCAATCCTTAAATTTTCCCAAAAGATTGGATAGGAAGGAACACTTTCTAACTCATTCTTTGAGGTCAAAATTAACCTATGCTATAGTTTGGATGATTGGTCCTAAGCTTGATGCTTAGGTAGAGTCTGATGGGAGGATTCGATCAGTGGGGGCATGTTCTCAAAGGGGATTGTGTGATGCTAATTTCTTGCTCTCTGTCTCTCTACTTCCAGGCCCCCATGAGGTGAGCACCTCGCTTTAGCACATGTTCCCTAACATGATGTACTGCCTTGCCATTGGCCCAACAGCACCAGGCTCAACCAACCATGAACTGGAACCTCCAAAACCATGATCCAATATAAAGTTTTCATCTTTTTAAGTTTATTATCTCAGGCATCTTGTTGCAACAATGGAAAACTAACACAAAAACTTGGTATTGAGAAGTGGGACCATTTCTATGACTATACCTGATGGTGTGGAAAAGTCTTTTGAATTGGTGTGTGAGACACCATATGTAAAACTTTGGAGAAGCAGGCTAGAGAAAATCTACAATAATATATGTGAAGCTTAACAGGCAATTCTTTTTTTTTTTTTTTTTTGCGGTACTGGGGATTGAACTCAGGGGCATTCTACCTCCGAGCTACACCCCCAGCCCTATTTTTTATTCTTTATTTTGAAACCGAGTCTCACTAAGTTGCGGAGTGCCTCACTAGGTAGCTGAGGCTGGCCGCGAACCCGGATCCTCCGGTCTCAGCCTCCCGAATGCTGGGATTACA
>PVLC010003964.1:0-12253 GCA_004027655.1 Graphiurus murinus | reverse complement strand
TTAACAGGCAATTCTATTGAGGGTTCAGAAGATAAGAATGCTGATAGAAATGTGGACAGTAAAAGCCAGGCTGATGAAGTTTCACATGGAAATGAGGACTTTATTGGCAATTATCCTTTAAAGGCCATTTATATTAACATCCTGGCGGAAAACTTGGCTTGCATTTTGTCCATGCCTGAGGCTTTGTGTGAGGCTGAATTGAAAGTTGATGGACTAGTTTATCTGGTGGAAAAAATGTCAAAGCAGCACAATATGCAGGGAGTAGCATGGGTATTACTAGCTGCTTTTAGTCACATTTACAATGAGAATCAGGAGCAAAAAGCAGAATAGATTTGAAAAATTCATACCTTGGCAAGAGTTGCTGTTGAAAGTGCAGCTGAAGGTGCAGAGATTATTGTCTTTAAGAAAACCAAGGGCTTTGCACCAGAAGAGCAGAAAATATCCCCTGAAAAAATCTCAGGAATCTGCAAGAACCCACCCATCACAGGCTCAAAGATACGAAAGTACAAATGTGTTTCAAAAAATTTCCAGAGCATAGTCTCTTTAGGAGAAAGATCAAGGATACCTTGCTCACCGAGGACCATGTAAATGAGCAAGGGCATTGCAGTTGTGGCTCAAGTGGGCCCAAGTACAGGTTATACTGGCAGCATTTCTTGGCATCATCCACATGGTGCTAGTGTTTCAGACAAGCAGAATGCAAAAGTTATGGAGTCATGGAGGCTTCCACTGAAATTTCAAAGGAAAGCCTGGGAGCCAGGCAGTATATGGCAGGGTCAGAGTTCCTGCAAACAGCCTCTGGCAAGGTGATGTGTAGTGAAGCTGTGAGAGTGCAGGTGAAGCTGCAATGGAGACTTCAGGAAGTTAGGACAGCCAGGAACATAGGACAACTACTGACAGAAGTTGAGGCCACAAGAAAAGCCAGCTTGAGAGAATGGCTATTCAGACTGCATCTAGCAGGTTATAGAGGCAGAACTGCCTAAGCTCTGGGGAGCCCACATTTTACCACAGTGGCCATAGATGCTGGACATGGAGACTTAGAATTTAATGTTTGCCCTACTGGGTTTTCAGTCTTGATTTGGTCTGATTCCTTCATGCCATTTTTCTGTTCTACCACTTTGGAATAGGAATATTTACAATGTGCCATTGTATCTTGAAAGTATACAGCTTTTTCTTTTCAGGAGCTCACAGCTAAAAGTTTCCCTTGAGTCTTTGTACTTGGATTTTTTTAGCATTATTGGAATTAATTAAAACTTTAGAGGCTCCTGAGGATGAGCTAAATGTATTTTACATTGTGAGATGGACATGAGTCTTTGGGGGTCAAGGGAAGAATGCTGTAGCTTGGATCCTGAATGTATTACCTTGGTGTCATCTTCAAATACTGTTTCTCATTGTCCAGCAACCCAAGAACTTGAATGCAAGCTTGGTGTGGTAGTTCAAGCCTATAATCACAACTATGTGGGAAGCTAAGACAAGAGGAGCACAATTTCAAGGCCAGCCTTGGCAACTTAGAAAGAACCTAACTCAAAAAAAAGACTTTAAAAAATCAAAATAAGGGATGGAAATGTGGCTCAGCAGTAATACACACACACATGCATGCACAGGCACACACACACAAAGAACTTGAAGAAAAAATTACTTTCCTATTCTCTTCCCCTAACCTAATAGGTAATGTTGGCATCTGTACAAGGAGATTTTCTTAATCCACATTCTATTGATATACATAAAATACCTGAAACATATAACTTATTAAGGATAGAGGTTTATTTAGCTCGTGGTTCTGGAGGCTGGTAAGTCCAAGAGCATGGTACCAGCATCTGGCCAACTTCTGATGAGGGCCTTCTTGCTGAGTATAAAATAGAGGAAGTTGAGCTCTCTTTTTTAACAACCCACTATCTCAAGAATGAACTGGCTCCCATGAAAACTCACTCCTATGAGAATCAACTAGCTCCTCCAAGAACTGACTCAAGGTAAGAGCAGCATTAGCCCATGACAAGGGTGGAGCCATGAGGCCTCACCTTCCAATGCTGCTGCTTTGGTAATTAAGTTTTCAATACATAAACTTTATTATTATTATTATTATTATTATTATTATTATTATTATTGCATTGTAATTATACATCTTTGTTAGGTACAAGCTGGTAAAGGCATACATGTACACATCTCTCATTTAACCCTTCCCCAGTTCCCTCCCCACTTTCTCCCCCTCCCTTCTTCTCAGGTTCAGTTTAGTGATGATATGTTTGTGATAGTACATCATGTGCATTACGGAGTTTCCCTCTCCTCTCTTCCCATCACCTTCACTTAGGTTCTCTTCTTTGTTCATCTAAGGTTTCTCCTTTTTCTTCTAGAGTCCCTCCTATGACCTGCTTTCTCCCTAGCTTCTATATATTAGAGGGAGCATACAATTTTTTACTTTTTGTAACTGCCTAATCTCACTTAACATAATGTTTTCCAGTTCCATCAATTTCCCTGCAAATGACATGATTTTGTTCTTCTTATGGCTGAGTAAAATTCTACTGTGTACATATCCCATATGTACACAGTACATATGTAATCCATTCATCTGTTGATGGACATCTTGGCTGGTTCCATAGTTTGGCAATTGTGAATTGAGTGGCTATAAACATAGATACACATGCATCGGTCTGATAGTTTGGTTTCCATTCTTTTGGGTAGATACCCAAGGGTGGTATTGCTGGATCATATGGTAGGTTCATTCCTATTCATCTGAGGATCCTCCATACTATTTTCCAAAGTGGTTGCACTAATCTGCAATCCCACCAACAATGTATTAGGGTTCCCATTTCTCCACACACTCATCAGCATTTGTTGTTGTTTGTGTTTTTGATGATTGCCATTCTAATTGGGGTTAGGTAAAATCTCAAGGTAGTTTTGATTTGCATCTCTCTGATTGCTAATGATGTTGAATATTTCCTCATACATTTATTGGCAGAAAAGATATTTGGAATATGCATATTTAACAAAGGATTCTTATCCAGAATATATAACCAATAAGGAAGTCAATAAGAAAATTCAACAGAAAAGTAAACAAATATTTGAAAAGGTTAGGCATTTCACAAAGAGAATATCTATATAACCCATACACATGTGAAAACATTCAACTGTGTTACTCATTAAGGAATTATAAATTAAAACCATAATGAGATACAGTTGACCCTTGAATAATATATATTTGAACTGTGCGGGTCGACTTATGTGCAAATTTTTAAAATTCACAATAATTTGAAAAAATTCAGATGAACCCCATTGCCTGAAATATAAAAAAATAAAAAATTTGTCATGTCGTAGATGCATAAAATATGTATAGATAGTAGTCTGTTTTATCATTTAGTACTGTAAAGTATCAAAAATCTGTTATAAAAGTTAAAATACATAAAAACTTAGGCACACAGATCACATATTATCAAGTTAAATGTAAACAAACATAAATAAGCACTGTAAATTCATAACTGGATAAAATTAACTATACTGCACAGTATACTACTGTTGTTTTGTAGTCACCTCTTGTTGCTAGTCCAGAGAACTCAAGTGTTGTATCCACTTAAAAAGTCAGGTGACACTAATCATGTCTGCTTGAGCAACTCACCTCTCCAATAACTTGCATATCACAATGTGTTGATTAACTGTTGATGTTCTGCATATCACATGCTTATTTTCTAATCATTTACCTTCTTTAGTGAGGTACCTTTTTCCCATTTTAAAATCATGTTGTCCACTTTGGCATTGTTTTAAATATATTCTTTTTTATATTTTGAATAACAGTTGTTTTTCATATCTTTGACAAATATTTTCTCCTAGCTTGTGCTTTGTTTTCTCATTCTCTTGACATTGGTTTTCAAAGAGCAGAACTTCTTAGCTTTGATAAAGTCCAACTTAATAGTTATTTCTTTCATAGATTGTGCCTTTTGTACTGTGTCTCCTCAAATCCCTTGTAAGTCTTATACCTTATTGATTTTGGTCTAGAAATAGTAAAGTTTTCTCACATTGTGAAGCTCTGTATTTCAGAACTCTCTTTACTTTAACTTATTGCTCATGAAATGTTTCTCTCGAGTCTGATTTCATCTCTTTCTAACACATTTTTAAACTCAGCCAATAACAATTAACAAATAATGCTAACATTCTGTTTTCCAATCATTTCGCCTACAATACAGAAAAAAGTCATGGACACTTTTCAAGTTACTCCAGGCAGTAATTTAACCAAACATTTTGCAACTGTGCCACCTTGTCACCATCCTTCCATCTTCTTTCTGCCTGGGACCCAACTACTAATCCAATTCCTCATATTTCAAGTTTTAAGTTATAGCATCCTACTTGAAGGTGCAAATTTCCACATTGGCATAATGCTAGCCACCATTAAAAAAAATAAATCCCCAAATCTCAAAGACTTAATACAATAGAAAACTATTTTTAATTCATAAGTCACTCATGAAGGTTTCTGGTTGGTGCTTCGTCACACAATGACCTTGAGTCCCAGACTACCTTCATTGTGTAGCTCCACTTTCTTCCAGGTCAAACAGATAGAAAAATTAAGAAGAGTTTTGCTTTTGTTTTGTTCGCTTGTTTGTTTTAAGATTTTGGCCAGGAAGTGACTTGTCATTTCTTTTCATATTCCATTGTCATGAATGATCTTGTGCCCTCTTCTGGATCCAGAGGCTTGATCTTGAAACAGAGTTCTTTCTTGTGAAGTCTATGTTGTGAAAGAGTGAATATGAATCTTTTGTAGGAAACATTAGTTATTTGTAGAAAATTTTTAAAAAAAGAAACTAAGAATGGATGGTTTCAGTCAGGTGTGGTGTAATCCTAGCACTTGCAAGGCTGAGACAGAAGGATCCCAGGTTCAAGAACAGCCTTAGCAACATGGGGACTTCCAGAAACCTAACAAGACCATGTTTCAAAATAAAAAGGGCTGGTAGTGTAGCTCAGAGGTAGAGCGCCCCTGGGTTCAATCCCTAGTACCACCAAAGGGAGGGGGAAGAATGGAGGGTTTCAGTCAGTAGTAATGCAATGAGAAAAGAATCCCTAAAGCATATCAACAGTGAGAGGTCTGGCTGAGGAAGAGAACCTTGGGAAGAAGATATAGGAAAAATTGTTCTTTTTTTTTTTTTTCCTTGCTGTGCTAAGAATCAAACTCAGGGCATTGCACATGCTAAATAAGCACTCTAGCACTGAGTCACACCCTTATCCTGTGAAGAACAGTTTCAAGAAAAAGAAATAAGAAATAAAGAGTTAAATGCAGGTGTGTATGGTCATAGAGAGAGCAAAAACAGTTTGTTGTGGTTGGTATGGAGAGCAGATGAGGCGAAGTAGTGCATGTGGCAGCCTGCTTGCAGAGGGTTGGGAGTGGGTGGGATTTAGTTAAGGATGTGGTAAAAGAAACTAATGATTCTTCCCTTTAAGAACCTTGTATCGGCAAAGGAAGAGCAATATGGTAAGTACCTAGAGGAGAACATGAGGTGAAAGGAAGAGGTTTATGCTTGATCATAGTCTCAAAAACAAAATTTTTGCCAAAAAAATTGTTTTTGTTGTGAGATATCATTATGTTTTGAAATGTGAGAGACTGAGTCATGTGGATATGCTGAAAAGGACACTTATTTCTTGTTCATACAGAACTATCTATGAGGAAGATAATTTTCTTCCTCTGAACTACCCTAGTGTTTAATTAAATCACAACCATAGCATAAGTACCCATATTCTTGGCAAATTTTCCCTTCCACATGTAAGATCTCTGTGGCTGAGTCCAGACCTGATTTATGCTCACATCTGCAGTGTCCTAGGAATGCTCACATGCTCATCTTTGGTATATACAATAGGTGCCAAGAAATGTCTTTTTGCATCAATGTTATTGCAAGACTATATATTTGCTGAGGTGAATATAGTTTTCTAAAAAGAGAAGTGATATTTTCAAGCTTATAAAACTTCTCTCCACCCTCAATTTTCTTTTCCCCTTTCATCACTCAGTTTTCTCCCTGATACTATTAGACAACAGACCCAACCATCATAATTATAATAAAATGCAACATGTGCTATTTCATGAACAGACATATTTGTGATTACTTTAATGCGATTAAATACTCAGAATCTCCTTTGCTGTGATGGATGAATTGTGTGCCAATATCTGTAATAATTATCTTTGGTGGGTGAAATCCCTCTTCCCTTTTGTTAAATTGTTAATGGCTTTCACAATGGTTTGCTACTTGTTTTTGCCTTGATGATCTTTCTTTTTTTATTCACAGTTTGTTTAAGGCTTTTCATTTACTCTCTTAAATTTATCACTTTTTATAAATTTTACTTATAAACAAGAATTCCCCTTATAAGCCAATTATATCTATGTTCTTTTTAAAACAAATTTTTGATACCGAGGATTGAACCCAAAGCATTTTACCTCTGAGTTACACCCCCAGCCCTATTTTACTTCTTCATTTATTTTTGAAACAAGGTCTCAGTAAGTTACTGAAGCTGACCTCAAACCTGCAATCCTCCTATCTTGAACTCCCAAGTATTGGGATTACAGTAGTGTGCCACCAGGCTTGGCTCACATTTTTTTTTTTTTTTTTTTTGCGGGTCTGGGGATTGAACTCAGGGGCATTCTACCTCCGAGCTATACCCCCAGCCCTATTTTTTATTCTTTATTTTGAAACCAGGTCTCACTAAGTTGCGGAGTGCCTCACTAGGTAGCTGAGGCTGGCCGCAAACCTGGATCCTCCGGTCTCAGCCTCCCGAATGCTGGGATTACAAGCATGCGCCACCACGCCCGGCCTGGCTCACATTTAAGTTCTTAAATTTAATGTACTCTTTAGGTCTAATCTTGTCTACTATTCAATAGTTATAAACTAAAACATAGCTTTCTTCTAGACTAAATATGTGGGCTGAATTTAGTTTACTATAATGGTCCCTTAGGTATAAAATAAATGCTAGATATATAGCTCCCCTAATTAAAACATGATCCATTTATCAAGCAAAACTCAATCTTTACTTTCTCCAAGAAATTTACAAAGACTTATTTTTCCTATGAATTCACAGCTTTTACTTTTGACATCCCTTTTTATTATGACTTATTATCATTTAACTTTTCATATGGGTCTCTCTCCTGAAAAGCAGTGACTCTATGTTATGCTTCTGTTTTCAATAGAATATATTGAAAACAGATCAACTCAACTACAGGACAAAATATCCTTTTTTTTTTTTTTTGCAGTACTGGGGATTGAACTCAGGGGAATTCTACCTCCGAGCTGCACCCTCAGCCCTATTTTTTATTCTTTATTTTGAAACAGGGTCTCACTAAGTTGCAGAGTCCCTCACTAGGTAGCTAAGGATGGCCGAGAACCCGGATCCTCCAGTCTCAGCCTCCCAGATTCTGGGATTACAAGCGAGTGCCACCATGCCCGGCTCTACAAAATATCCTCATAATAAGTAATTTAGATGACAATGAAATCAGAGGGCTTATCATGCTATATCTTAGATGAGGGTGAAATTATATAGGATGCTTGTTAACACAACAAGATAATCAGAAAAGAAGGATTTAAATTAGGAGACTGAGCTGTTGCTTTGAGGTAGAAGAGAGTGCCTTTTCACAAACGTCCAGGGAAGAAACTGTGTCGGGTGAAATGAAGCAAACACAGAAGGACAAATACTGAATGTTCTTACTCATTTGTAGAAGCTAAGAAAGTAGATCCCATAGAAGTAGAGCATAGAATAGAGGTCACTAGAGCTGAGAAGAGGGTGGAGGAGAAGGAATTTGAGGGGGCAGTTAATGTTGTGTAAAATCACCACAACACAGTTGAGGGGAGCAGTTCTGGTGTTCTATTGTATAGTAGGATGACTATAGTCTATGACAATTAACTACACATTTAAAAATAACTATAGGAGAAGAATTCAAGGGTTCCCAACACATAGAAATGATAAGATTTGAGGATATGGAAATATTAATTCTCTTACTTAGATCATTACACATTGTATGCATATATCAGATTATAATACTATATTCCACAAATATACACAAATATTATATGCCAACTAAAAATAAATGGGGAAAAATTGTGGGAGTTCTCTCTAAAAACAGGAACAAGACAAGGATGTCCACTATCTTTTTCAATATAGTACTTGAGACTCTAGCCAGAGAAATAAGTCAATAGAAGGAAATCAAAGGAGTACAAACAGGAAAAGAACTAAAACTATCCCTATTTCCAGATGACATGATATCATACTTAGAAGACCCAACAAACTCATCCAAAAGGCTTATAAAAGTGATCAAAAACTTCAGCAAAGGGTCTAGATACATAATCAACCTTAAAAAATCTGAAGGTTTTTCTGTATGCCATCCATAAATCCACTGAAAAAGAAATCCAGAACATATTTATTCCAGATTTTGTATTGTTGGTCATGAGAAAATTGGGCTTTAATTTTTTTTCATTACACAGACTTAAGATACTGACTCATACATGCCAATTTTACTATTAACCTTATATAATTATTGGATGATTATTTTTATTTTTATTTTTGGAAAAAATAAAATTAAAAAAAATTCTTTCTGGAAAAATTTAAGGGAACTAGAATCATTTTCTCCTTTAGAATTTAACGAAATTTGCAAGTAAAATAATCAGGGTCTTCTTTTTTTTCTGTACCATACAAAATCTGGAATAAATGTGTCCTAACCAAACCCAGGATGCATAAAAAATATAATTTGTCATTATTAAGGAAAGTTTACCCCAGGAATCCAAGATTGGAGAAATTAATATGCAAATCTTAAAATTGTGTACAGGTATGGGGATGCAGTAGAGCAGGGGGAAGCTGACCTAGTGCTCTGTGTATGAGCCAGACACAGAAAGACACTATCGCTCTGAACTCCATTATGATGTATGATTAATATGCACCAAATAAAAGTATATTTAAAAATAAATCCAGAAACACTTCCACTCAAGATATTCTCCCCCCCAAAATAAAATACTTAGCAATAAAGCTAACCAAGGAGGTAAAAGACCTCTACAAGGAAAATTATAAAACATTGAACAAAGAAACTGAAAACCTTAGAAGATGGAAAGACCTTCCATGCTCTTGGATAGGCAGAATAAATATCATCAAAATGGCCATTACTCCAAAAATTATCTACAGATTCAATGCAATATCATTAAATTTCCAAGGTCATTCTTCACAGACATAGAAAAATCAGTCCTTAAATTCATTTGGAACAACAAAGAAAAACCAGAATAGCCAAAGTAGTTCTCAGAAACAAGAACTATGCAGGAGGCATCACAATATCGGACTTCAAACTATACTACAAAGCCATAGTAATAAAAACAGCATGGTATTGGCACAAAAACAGACACGTAGGCCAATAGCACAGAATAGAAGACTCAGAAACAAATCTGCACATTTACAGCCAATTGACTTTTGACAAAGAGGTCAAAAACATACACTGTAAAAAAAAAGATAGCCTATTCAACAAATGATGCTGGCAAAACTGGTTAACTATATGCAGAAAAAATGGAAATAAACCCCACTTTCTCACTCTGCACAAGAGTCAATTCAAGATGGATCAAAGACCTGTAAATCAGACCAGAGACCTTGTAGCTACTTGAAGAAGGCATAGGTCTAATACGTCAACACATAGGCACAGGTAAAAATGTTCTCAACAAGATCCCAAAGGCATAAGAAATTAAAAGGAGGATAAATATGTGAGATTGCATTAAACTGAAGAGCTTCTGTGCAGCAAAGGAAAATATCAAAAACCTCAACAGAGAGCTGACAGAATGGGATTTTTTTGCCAACTACTCCTCTGATGGAGGATTAATATCTAGAATATAGAGAGAATTCAAGAAACTCACTGCTAAGAAAACAAATAACCCAATCAAAAAATGGGCAAGTGAACTAAATAGACACTTCATAAAAGAAAAAATACAAATGTATGATGAAATGTTCAAAATCATTAGCAATCAGAGAGATGCAAATCAAAACTACTCTGAGATTTCACCTAACCCCAATTAGAATTCTAATCATTAAAAATACAAACAACAACAAATGCTGGCAAGGATGTAGAGAAGTAGAAACTCTAATACATTGTTAGTGGGATTGCAGATTAGTGCAACCACTTTGGAAAACAGTATGGAGGATCCTCAGAAGAATGGAAATGAATCTACGATATGACCCAGCAATACCACTTCTGTGTATCTACCCAAAAGGATGGAAACCAAACTACCAAAGTAATGCATGCATATCTATGTTTATAGGTGCACAATTCACAATTCCAAACTATGGAACCAGCCAAGATGCCCATTAACAGATGAATGGATTACAAAACTATGGGATATGTACACAATGGGATTTTATTCAGCCATAAGGAAGAACAAAATTATGTCATTTGCAGGGAAATGAATGGAACTGGAAAACATTATGTTAAGTGAGATTAATCAGTCACAAAAAGTAAAAAGTCAGATGTTCTTCCTAATATGTGGAAGCTAGGGTAAAGTGGGATGCTAGACAAAGAAGGAGAAACTTTAGTGAGTAAAGAAGGCAATGTAACTGAAGATGATTGGAGGGGAGAAGAGGGAAACACTCTAATGCACATGATGTACTTTCACAAACATATCCAAGTCAATCACTAATCTGAACATGAAAAGGAGAGAGGGAGGAGAGAATGGGATGGGAACTGGAGAAGGGCCAAATGAGTGATGTGTGCATATGTACCTCTACAACCCTGTACCTCATTAAGATGTAGGATTACAATCACCAATAAAAAAGTCTTTAAAAGGGGGGACAAATAGTGGTAAGTGCTGATGAGCAGTCAGATGATAATTCTGTTTGACAAGACAGAAGTCATTGCAGAGTTTGAGAGTCTTTCCAGTAGAGTGCTGGGCTCAAGGTTTGCATTTTTAGCAAGAACCTCAGGTGATTTGTATGCAGACTTCAGACTTCAAATTGCACCAAGCAATGTTGTCTTAAACTATTTTTCAAAAAAATTATTTTATTAGTGTATTAAAATTATTATTATAATGGAGTTCAGTGTGATAAAACTGAACAGCTCTTGGTGTATTTCCTTCCACATCCCACCCTACTTTTCCCTCCTCCCTCCCTATACATGGTATTGAAATTGGTAATACCTTCATATATTGCCAGAGTATTATTTGAGCTGTTTCCTTCTTCAATCCCCCCCTTTTACCTCACTAACTCCCTCCCCTAATCCCTTTCCACTATTCTACACATTTCTCTCCACCTTGACAAAGGAAAAAACTTGAAACTAGACACAGTATTTACTGATTTGATTTTCTGTATAAATAAATTACTTACCTTGATGATGATGATGAAGAAGAAGAAGAAGAGGAGGAGGAGGAGGAGGAGGAGGAGGAGGAGGAGGAAGAGGAAGATTACTATTCATGTAGTACTAGGGATTGAACCCAGGGGCCTTCTACCTCAGAGCTATATCCCAACCCCTTTTATTTTTTGCTTTAAAACATAGTCTCTCTAGGTTGTTAAGAGTCTAAGTTGGCTTCTATCCCCTTTCTTACTTCCCTTTGCTGCTGCTTTAAAAGTTACCAGGGGAGGAGAGATCCAAGATGGCGACGGAGTGAACCATCCTTTCACAAACGCCCTGATTTGGATCTAAATTTACCATAAAAAGATCTTTTCAACAAAAGGAAAAAAGCGAAATCTGAACCACAAACAAATAAAGAAGATTAAGAAAGCAGAGCGAGGACAAGAAAAGACGCCATCGCGGAGCAATTCGTGCACCGCGCTCCGGGCGGTCCCCCGCCGACCTGGCTCCGCCGGGGCAGGCAGCAGCCGGCTCAGCGCCGCTGAGGAGGTAGGCCGTGGAAGGGCAGGACCAGGAGCCCAGGGGGCCACCCAGACGCTGGGAACAGCGGGCCCCGGGACACAGCACCCAGGCGGACCCCCGCCGACCCGGCTCCGCCGGGGCAGGCAGCAGCCGGGCTCAGGGCCGCTGAGGAGGTAGGCTGTGGAAGGGCAGGACCAGGAGCCTAGGGGGCCACCCAGATACTGGGAACGGCGGGCCCCGAGACACAGCACCCCTGGCACCCTGCACCGCATCCAGGCGGAAACCAGAACCGTGGTACATTCAACGTGGGCACCCGCGGCGGGTCTGAGATTTGTCCCGGCGCATCGCCACAGCGCGGAACTGCGACCGCCCAGAGCCTGAAGTGGGTCGCAGCATCTTGGCGGAGGCCTGGGCCTGAGGCGGGAGCGGAGAGGCTGAGCCCGGGAGGGGCAGGATGAGTCAGCG
>PVLC010003963.1:58233-81015 GCA_004027655.1 Graphiurus murinus | reverse complement strand
GCCTAAGTTGCTGAGGCTGGCCGTGAACCTATGATTCTCCTGTCTCTGCCTCCCAAGTACTGAGATTAGAGGCGTGTGCCACCACGCCTTGCTGACAACCTAGTTTTAAAAAACATTTTGAGCAAGTAAACAATTTCTGGTGCTAATCATCAATTGTGAGGGGCAAAATTTCAAGTTCATTAGCTTCTTGCATTTCAGCACTGTGGTTCAATGCTTCCCCTTGTAGTTCTCAAACTTTGGTTGCATATTAGTCATCTGGGGATTAAAAAAAAAAAAAAAAGTCAATGCTCAGGCCACTGTAGACCACAGTGCCTGGGGGTGAGAGCCAGCCACAGTTATGTTTTAAAACTCCAAGTGACTCCAGTGTGTAGACGTTTGGGAAATACTGATTTATTTCATGGTTTATTATAATAATGATATCACCAGGAGCAAAAACAATTAAAACCTGGGTAACAGTCCCCAAAACATCAGAGCTATTTCTATTATGGACGAAACACACAGAAAAAAATAGAAATGGAAGCCAACATTATTATTTCTAATGAGATGGCTCTCCTGGGTAGTCTTCATAATGCTTGGGTATTTTTGAGCTGGTTGGACGTATGAGTCCTTTTCAACTTTTTTTTTTTTTTAAATTATTTAAACCAAATTTCTTGGGGGAATCAGGAACAGTTCTTCACAGGATTGTTTCAGTTGCTGAGTCAATCGTATCCTTTTTAATTGTGAGAGTGCTTTCACGTTTCCAAGTTCATCTGGATGCCTAAAGCAGGGTAGGAATTGTGATAGTCATATTCTTGTTGAGGAAACTGAGGGTTCAAGGTGTTGATAGTTGGTGCCAGGCAAAGCTGGGACCAGATCCAGGTCTACTGACTGATAGGTAAATGCTCTTCTGGTATACTGCTTCTGCACAAACCTGAGACACACTGAGCCCTAGCACTGTCTCCCAGAAAGGTGAATTTCCTCTGAAAAATGCACTCTTGCTCATTTCTCTGACAGTTCTGTTAAGGAAGGTGATAGGGTGGTGTGTGTGCTGAGAAGAGATGTAAAATACAGTAGGAGTCCAGAACATGCGCAGCTCAAGGGGGAACTTATGAGGGAAGAACACATGAGCAATGATGACCTAGGGGCAGTGGTGGAAGAGGTGCAGGTGACAACCACAGGAGGTCAGTTATGAAGGAGCAAATATAGTGCTATTCAAAACCTTTTGGGGGCTATTTACTTATCTGTCTTTTGAGGAGGGAAAGGATGATATGGGGAAAGCAGTGCTTTGGGAAGATTTTGAGTGTTGGAGGAATAGGTCGAGTGTACGGGTATGGAGAAAACAGTTAAGAAACCAAGTCTATGGGCCTGAGATAAAGGGCTAGGGTAGTGGCCAAGAATAAAGACACTGACAAAAGAGAGTACTTGAAAGCAATTAGAAATACTTGTGTCAAAACAGGAAATACAGCTGATAGCATTTCAATAAGGCTTCCTCCACTTTGGGATTAGAGGGCTATTTATATGTAGGTTGATGGAACATTTAATTAGGTGATCCTTAATTGACTGGATGATTGGATTAAATATGAGCCTGGTAGTGGTTCTGAAAAGTGAGACAAAGGGGTGTTTGCAGATCTGTCTTACTCACATCTTTCAGTTTTACCATGAAAAGTTGTTTCAGTGAAGTGGAAGTAAAGCTCTTCACTATCTTGGGCAGGAGAAAGTAGAGAAGGTTGAGAATAAACCAGATAACAAAAATCAGGTGTCAAAGTGGGATGTGCTGACTAAAACAATAGTTTAATACAGAGATGTAAAATCCTGTTCTTTGGGCCCAAACTCAGTAAGAAAATGATCAGAAGCAGATGTCTGCCCAAATATGTTTGGTTCACATAGAATGGAGAAGGTACATTTGAGTCAATCAAATCAGGCCTTGTATTCTGGCTCTAAGAGAGATATAAAGGTTTGGAGTAAACATTGACAAGGAATGGTCCTGAAATGATAAAATACAAGTAAAAATTTAGCTTGAGTACTGTTAAGGAAAACCTGGAAATGAGTGAATTCTGATCACCAGCAAGACTGTAAGCATAGTCTACAGCTGAGAACAGGGATGAAGTTGAAGGTGGTTCAAGTTTAGGTACCAAGATAGCATGACACCAATGAGGCAAAGCCATCAGGCCAACGACAGAGCAGGACAAGGGAGCCAATGCTGCCAAGTGCCTTGGTGAGGACGGGGTCGATGAAGGTTAGTGGGATAAAAAAGGCGGGGGAATCAAGAGACTGGCAGTCATGCGAAGGATAAAGAACAAGACCAGCAGGTGTAAGAAGCTTTTACAAAGCAAGCAAAAGGTAGTTTGAAAACTTTATCTTCACTAAGATACCTACTGATCATAAAAATCAGCAAGCATCTCATTTTTATAGACTGAGACAAGATTATTCACAAACCATAAGCCACATTAGTATAAAATATTAAGACAGTAGTGAAAAATGGCTGCAATTTTATTTCAAAAATGGATCATTTAAAATCCAATGTGCAAAAGTCACTCCCTTGGGTTAATTATTAAAGCATTGAGAATTTTTATCAAGGAAAATACTATGACAGAAAAATAAAAATCTTTCTTCATTTGAAAAAAAAAAAGTAAACTGAAAGTCAAATAGTTTGTTCTTTAGGTGTTTCTTGCCAAGGAAACACCTAAATTTCAAAAACAAAAAAATACAGATTATTTCATTAATGTGACAAATTTCATTCCAATTAAGGAAATAAAGTAATGACCTGTTAAATTAATGTTATTTATGAATACTTAAACATTTCAATCTTAAAATTGCCCAATCATGAAATTCTCTAATCAAAGTCAGCTATTAAAACATCATTCTACTGAGTGTATCTTTGACTTTTCAGCTAGAAAAGCCTGAGGAAAGCTTGGATTATACACATCTTTTTTTTTTTTTTTTGTGGTACTGTGGATTGAACTCAGGGGCATTCTACCTCCGAGCTATACCCCCAGCCCTATTTTTTATTCTTTATTTTGAAACAGGGTCTCACTAAGTTGTGGAGTGCCTCACTAGGTAGCTGAGGCTGGCTGCAAACCCGGATCCTCCGGTCTCAGCCTCCCAAATGCTGGGATTACAAGCATGCACCACCATGCCCGGCTTTATTATACACATCTTAATTGGTGATTCTTTGTGCCTCAGTCTTTGAGTCTTCCCCCAGAAAGGTATGAAGAGTCTTAAGGTCATCTCTGAGGCCTTTGCTATCAGAAAATAAGAGCAACATAGGGAACATTTAAGAGTTAAGCGAAGCCAGGTGTGGTGATGCACACTTGTAATCCCAACATTTGGGAGGCTGAGACGGGAGGATCCGGGTTTGAGGCCAGCCTCAGCTACCTAGAGAGGCACTCCACAACTTAGTGAGACCCTGTTTCAATTAAAAAAAAAAAAAAAGAGAGAGAGAATAAAAGATAGGGCTCGGGGTATAGCTCAGAGATAAAATGCCCCTGAGTTCAATTCCCAGTACTGCAAAAAAAAAAAAAAAAAAAAAAAAAAAGTTAAGCGAAGATTCTGGGGCACTGGGTCCTGACTGCTTAACAAGATGCTAGTACTGTAGCCAAGACCAGTAGCCACCACCTGGGGCTCTTGAACTTATGTCAGGTGTGAATCCCAGCTCCACTACCTAGCCATGTGACCCAGAGCAAGTAACTTAATAAACTAATCAGCCTGTTTCCCTACATGTAAAATGACAGTAGTTCATGGGGTTATTATTTATATAATCCATGTAAAGTACTTAGTATGTGTTTATTACACACACATACACAAATATACATATAAAACAAATACTGTACAAGGATGTATGTTATGACATCCTTTTACTAGCTAATGATCTACAAGACATTTTGGAAGTAATAGTTCTTGAAACCTTGATTTAAATTAAGAGGATCTTAATGCCTCATTGAACCCAAACATGTCTATTACTGATTTTGGAACTAGTTTTCCAAGGATAGTGCTGGTTAAGAAAATTGTACCAGAGACCAATGCTATATAAGAATATATACATACATATTTAAGTCCTTACTTTGAAACCATTAAAATTGTATTGCTCAATAATGAACACACAGAAAATACAGATTAATCATGCCTACATTTAGTATATTCATATATAAGCAGAAATGTTTTTTAGTAAATAGGTAAAATGTCAAAGAAATATTTCTTATGACAAAAAGCATAAAAGAAAATGTCCAACTGAGAGTTTAAGGGGCAAAATTAACAATCTGTTGAAAAGGAAATTGCTTGTATAAAGACAGTTTCCTTTTTGACATATAATAATGAGAGTGGTATAGGAATACAATTATTGACTTCCCTTACCTCATCAAACAAGAATTCTTTATGGTATAAAAACCGTTTTCTTTTCTTTTTTTGCGTTACTGGGGATTGAACTATACCCCCAGCCCTATTTTTTCTTTATTTTGAAACAGGGTCTCATTAAGTTGTGGAGTGCCTCACTAGGTAGCTGAGGCTGGCCGAGAACCCAGATCCTCCGGTCTCAGCCTCCCAAGTGCTGGGATTACAAGTGTGCACCACCGCACCCGGCAAAAACCCTTTTCTAAAAGGTTATTTTTCAGAGATTATTTTTAGTAAGGTGGTATAATTATGCTAACAAAAGTATTATTTTTGGTCTACAAATGATTTAAAAATAATTTAAATAGACAAAAGCTAATTGGGGGTTTGGATGTAAAAGTCATAAGAGTGGCACAGGTTACAGAAGGACAGCTACAGTAAGACATGAGTTCTCCAAAGGGATGAGGAAGGAAAAATGTCAACAAGAAAAGGCTTAGAGAAACTCCCCTTTCTTATTCAGTTAATTTTACAAAGAGAATGCAATTCAAAACTCAGTTCTAATACATAACACATATATAAAACCCAACTTGACAAAATGGAAAATATCTTTCATGTCATAAATATATTTAAATATATTCAATAACTTATATTATTGAAAATATGGTATTCATAAACATTTGAAGTTTACTCAGCATTTCAACAAAGTTGTTAATTTATGTTAATAATTTATTTAAAAAAATCACTTAAAGGCAATTTTATTATTTTTTCACCATAGAGTTTAGATCATTGCTATTAACAAGCTTGGATTATTTAATGAAAAATAAATTCTTATAGTTAATGTGAAATCTTTTCTACAACCAAAATATTACATTCCCATGGGACTGCAGAAAGGATCTACTGTGCTAGATGGGTGGAAGCTGTGGGTAGGAAGAGTGGGGACAACGTATCCACTTTCATCTTAGAGGCAAGATCATGCATAATAGAACACTGATTCACTGTAACACAACCATAACATTTCAAGTACATTATAGAATTTTCATCAATTCAATTTAAAAAATCTCAAGTAGAAAAAAGTAATTCCAAAATATGATGTTCAAAGCAATTTCAATATTCAAAAAGTCCAGTCCCCATTCAGAAACAGATAAACAGTATATTTATTAAATGAGTTAAGACAAATAAACTTTACAAATAGACAAATAATAAAAGGCTCAGTGGCTAAAATAGATGGTAAGCATCATTGAAAGAAATCAACACCATCACGGTAGTATCTCAGTTGGCTTATACGTGTAAAAAGAAATTTTCAAAGAGCAATTTCACAGAAATGAAGCCAGTTTTTCTCTTATAAACAAATCACCATTTCTTGGTTCAAAACTGACATCTGTTATGAAAATTACCATATCACATATTTGTAAGATGACAAGGAGTAACTCATCTTCAAAGTGCAAGTAAGTCTATTTACAACCACAAAAAAGGCAATGATGAGGAGAAAGGATTTTTAAAAAATATACAAAGATTAAAAACATTTGGGATGCAAAATTAAACAATTTTTTTGGTTAGAGGATAAAAGAGAAAAAGTGATTGAATTACAGATGCTGATTTCAGCTATACATACTATATAATGGGATCCAAGATCTTTAACAGCTTGCTTGCATTTTTTTCTACTTACATAATGCTCTGGAAATTTCTGGTAGAAATTACAGTGTCTCAAAGAGAGAAATACATACTAAGCATGTCTTGCTGCTAGTTCATAGATGTTGTAAGACCCATTTATGGATTAGAGTTGGTGTAAAAAGCCATTGCCTTGAGTTGAAAAATGAATACTGTAAAAGCTCAATACAAATCCTCCAAAGCACATGCACTTCTAAATCTTTTGGTAATTACATTCATATTTAAGCATAACCAAAATAAAGAAGACTGAAAACAATTCCCTTTTCTCTATTCCCTATGCCTCACATGTAGGCTTCTCCAGTTGATAGGGTCAATTTTTAGAGTTAAAGGGGTTCTTCAAGGTAGAGTTTAGTACACCACCCTCATTTAGGGTAAACAATTTTTCCAAGATCATGCAGCACATTAATGGCAAAACCAAGACTAGAAATCAGGTCTTGACTCCTAGTCTAAAGATGCTTCCCAGCATATCATGCTACCTCTTTTTACAGTATGAGTCACTATAAATACCTGATGAATAAATGTACAATGAAAAATGCTGACAGAGCCAATGTGTTTCTAAGACTTGCAGAGGATTACTGCAAAGAACTGATGGAGAGAAAACCATTTCCCCCACCCACCAAAAATATCAAGCACCATCAGCTAAAGGTTTCTTTGCTGGGTCAGCACTCTCAGATGTAGTAGTCCTCGTAAACTTTATGTCAGCCTGAGGATTGTATTTCTGTTGAAATCTGGGTCCTAACCAATGCCAGTTTCTAAAGGGTAAAGACAAGAGGCAAACAAGGGAAGAAGGTAGATAGGAAAGAAAGAGAGAGCAAAAGAATCCACTGACTTGAAGATGGGCATTCCAGCATATGGTTAATTATTAGATCTAAATATATATTTTTAGAAGCTTTTCCACTTTTTCATATAATCTCAGTTTATGTGATTGGTTATTTGGCCACTAAGAATTAAAATAAATATATCAAAGACAATGGTGGTCATTACTTTTAAAACTGTGAGACTATTTCAGCCCATGTAAATTCTAGGAAGAATATGTTAAATGGCAAAATCGTGATAATTCTCTTAATCTGATTCTATTACATTATCACCAAGGAATTAAAACTGTACTTCATGGGGCTGTTACCATCTTGAAATTTATTCCAATTGTGGTTAAAGAGAACAGATTGATGCACCAAATATGCAGAACTGAGGAAAGAAGCTGAAATGTCTTTTAAAAAAACATTGCCGTGTATTTATTTAATAAAAGGGCATATTTATTTATGTTTACAAACAAGTTTCAAAAACAAAAGGAAAACATGTATGCTTCTACTTATTAACCTTTTTCAAAATGCCAACAGCCCTCATGCTGTATGAAGGTCTCTAAGAATTAGAAAAAAAATCAATACAGTTCACTCACAGTTCACCAAGACATCACTGAACTAACATATTTAGACAAAAACAAAAAGGACTAAGGTTGTCTTGTAGTTTGATAGTTTGATTTAATTTGATTTGCCTGAAATAACAAAAGCATTTCAAGCATCTTTCATTATGTAGTTGATGTCCTGCATTAAACAATCTACTAAATTCTGAACAAAAGGTTATTAGCAAGTTTTCAAAAATTTTAAAAATTAAACAGTTGTTTCAAAACCATTAAGTAGTAAATGTATTTAAGAAACTAATTAGGACAGATGCCATAACTTCATTAGAACACCACTGCTCATTTTTTTTTTGTTTTTGTTTTTGTTTTTTTTAAACAAAGCATTAGTGTTATCTATTTGGCTATTAGTATTAGCAATTTATCTACAATATTTAACAAGGTAAATTGTAGGCAAAAATTTAGTACAGTTTCAATAGAAACACCCCTTTTTTTCCTGAAAATACAGCAGTATTTGAAGGACTAATTTTTCTCTGCATCAGTTATAAGGAAGCTTCCCATCTATGAACAGGAACAAAAAAAGTATCTACAAACCTTGTAAACAGATCTGTATCATTTATAAACATAAATAATCCAAATTATTAACAGCCAACAGCAGAAATTAAAGTATCAATTCAATGATCCAGGGCTCTTTGTCTTGCCCAGCTTTACTCCTCCCTCTCTCCCATCAAGGACTGAGATAAACTAAAGCTCTGCTAATAAGACTGTTCAGGACCACTCTTGGGTACTACTGATGATCCACGGGTCACTTACGCTGAGTTACTGTTTATCTGTCAGTTCATTTCTCCCACCCCCCAAAAAGCACCCTCAGTCTGGCAGAAAGCTTTGCTTTTTTTTTTAAAAAAATAAATCTACATTCGTACAAGTGTGTCTTCTGTTGAAGTCCAAGGACAAGAATACTATCTTGTCCATCACAATATGTGAAAAGACCCAGTTTCAATTTGTTTCTTTACAATGCAGCTAGTGTGTTAACATTCAGCTTACAATCAGAGTGATGTTTCCAAACTATGTAGTGGGCTTCCTGGGGATGAAGAGGTAGCAGACTTGTTCATTTCTATTGTAAGGTGAATTCCGCTGTCAACAGCATTGTTATTTTTGTTGGGAGAGGGTGGAGGACTGGAGTTACGTTTTGTAGGAGCATCATCTTCAGCATCAGTGTCATCGATAAGGGGGATATGAGGCTCTGAATCTTCTATCCTAAACTCAGGATGTGTCATAAAGTTGTGAATCGAACTTCTTGATTCTGGTTTTTCTAACCCTTCATATAAAGAACTACGAAATGCATTCACCACTCGAATCTGTAAGTATCAGAAAACACAGAAAGATGTCAGTACACTAATTTAACTGAAAAATGATTCATTTATGAGTTTGAATCCACAAACAGCTAGGTATGAGTGAATCATATTTGCATGTAATGCAGTGGAACTTGCAATACACTGTAAAAAAATGAATATTTTAGTAGGACACTACAGAACAACAAAACCACATACTCTAAGAATTAAGAAATACAGACTCAAAGTAATATTAAGACAATCTCATTGTCACTGGCTAAAAATTTAATAGCCATTTTATAGGATTTTTTTTCCTAAGAAAACAAAAACAAAAAACAAACAAAACTTAACCATACACAAGCTTAGCTGATTCTTAAAAAATAATGTAGTTTTGAAAACAATTCAAATAAGTTAAACAAAGTCAAGCACAAAGGGTTACTATTTATCATGCTAGGAATTAGGGTGTCATCGACTATGAAAAAGCCAAGCAAATATAAGCTGAATGCCACAATGAACTCACATCTACCCCACTACTCCCTTAACTAAAAAATAAAGACAAAACCCAAATAAATATCTATAAAATGCCATTAAACAGCTATAAATATTTGAGTATATGCCATTTTCTACAAAGTATTAGTGTTTTTCTCTGTATAATAGATTACAACTTAATTCTCTGAAAGGAACAGATTCAAAAGAAAAATTAAAAATTCCTGAGAACAATTTCCCAAGGAGAAAACACAAAACCTTAAAGTTTTCAAGTATCTCACCCAAACACAAAGCCCAACAATTTACCTTCTGCTTAGATGTCTGCTATATACGTAAAAAGAAATAATGGGCCATCAAACTCAAAAGTATTACTGCAACACTGACATATGTCTCATTAACCCAATACCATTCAGATCAAAAGAGATGGTTGAGGACTTACTATACATCAATTCACATACAGTGTTTGCTTTTAATTCTAATGAATCTTGTTTAATAATAATACATGATTTATTCATAATGTTAAGGGAACTGACACTTGGACATTTTAGGAAAAAGTCACAAAAGTAATCTCAAAGACAATGATAATAAATTAATAAATTTCTTCAAAAGGACATTCGGATGTGTATTTTTAAAATGTAATGTGGGGTAGGGCCATGATATCATTTCCATTACCTCATCTCTCCTCTAATTTGTCTTTCCTGATTTACCAAGCCCTGTCTGTAAGCTGCTTTAGTCTCTATTAACAGCCCTTTACACAGAGAGTACCGCATTAGTTGACTGAGAAAGACGGGTAGAAATGGGTTACAGCTGTGCGATTTAACAGCTGAGGAGCCATGCTCAAACAGGTTTCCTTCACCATAAAATAACAGATAACGATGGCACCTACACCTAGTGAGGTGGTTACAGATTAAATTAGTATAAGACAGAAGAGTGTTAGCACACAAATACCAATATCAGGGCTTCTCAAACTTTGATGTGCATATGAACTAGATGGTGGTCTTAAGATGCAGACTCTGATTCAGCAGAGGCCTGACTTCATGCAGTATTAACAACCCTCCCCTGGGGATGCTGCTGGGCCACAATATACACATGGAGCAGCAAGTGTCTGTTCTGTACTCCTCTACTTAAGCCTCGTGACTGTAGTTAGCTGCCAGAGCAGTGAAAGGCAGCTGAGCGACTCTCCGAAGCAAGACACACATCAAAGAGCAGCTCTTGCATCAGGTACACACATCCTGATCCAGATTAACCAAGAATCACTGCACCACATCTGTTTTACTTTCTACTTATAAAGAATGCAATTGTGATGTAAGGTCAACGCTGAGTATTATAGTCCAGATCTTAAATGCCTTAAAGCCCCAAAGGCCCATATGTTAAAGGTTTGGTCCCCAGGGTCGAGACCTGAGAGGTACTGGACTTTTGAGGGGTAGGGCCTTTGAGAACTCTGCCCCCCACCACACCTTTGTTCCCTGGCTTGTCATGATGTCAGCAGTTTCACACCACAACCCAAAAGCAAAGGGGTCACTCAGTGATGGGCTGGAGCCTCCAAAACTGTGTGACAAAATAAACCTCTTCTTTTTATACTTATATCAGGTGTTTCTCGTTATGTGACAGAAAGCTGACTGACACGCCGAGCTACCTTACAAATGTTTTTAACTTTCATTATTTTCTATATGTAAATCCTCACAGTATAATAGTAATTCTGGGGAAAATAATAATTTCATGCATTATACTTCAGGGAGGTAGGAATTGTATTAATACAAAAAGAATCCAGTTTAAGCAAAAACCTAAAAAGTAACACCAAATTCCCACTTTTGACCATTTAAAGCCATTTTTTTTTTTGTGGTACTAGGATTGAACCCTGGGGTGTTCTACGTCTGAGATACATCCCCAGCCCTATTTTATGTTTTATTTTGAAACAAGGTCTCACTTAAGTTATGAAGGTCCTAAGTTGCTGAGGCTGGCCTTAAACCTGGGATACTCCTATCTCAGCCTCCCAAGAACTGGGATTATAGGCGTGCTCATTTAGTTTTTTAATTCATTCAGTTTTTATTATCTATGGAGACCTACCACATACAACATAATTATAGAAAACTTCAATAATTCCTATGTCCAGAAAAAAACCTTAAAAAAGTAAATTACTCAACAAGAAAAAAAAAGCAGAAGAAAATACTGCATAAAGCACATATAGTAAACAAAAAAGTCAAAGTGATTATCATAATCATAATTTTAAGAAACTGAAAATGATTATCAAGGTAAACAATAAATTGAAGTAACAAGTCAAAACAAAATCACACATTTTGCAAAACCACACATTTTCTAAATACTATCCTAACTTTTGATAATGGAAAAGATTAACAATATTGTTGCCCAAAGCATGATATTAAAGGAGACAGTTCTAAAACATAGCAGTATATACATTAATACTTTGTCTCTAAAAGTAGTACACATGACATTTTATCCCTAAATACTTCCTAAGAATAAGAAGTCTTATACATAATCATGTTATATTGTCACATTCAAGGAATGTAACACTGATAACATATTATCAAATATATAGTCCATATTCAGATTTCTCCAGTTGTCCCTAAAATGGCCTCTATAGCTTTTTTGCTCCAAGATTCAAAAAAGTATCATCAACAGTGTGTGTTACTACTCTTTCATCTCTACTCTTGATCTATTCCATCTTTATTTTTCATGACAAGGACTTTTCTTGAAAAAATGTAGGCCAGTGATCTTATAATGTATCTGACATTCTGGATTTATTTGTTTCTACTGATTAGCTTCATGTTAAAAAAATTTTTTTTTGACAAGCTTATTATTTCATGGGTGGTATGTACTCTATTCATTTTTATTTTTGTAGTATTTTAAATAATTGATCCTATTTTTAACTAAGAAGGGTGTCACATGATCTTATATATGCTGAGTGACCAAATTTCTTAGTTTAATTGTGTTCCAGGCTTTATGTTAAATGCACACACCTGCCCCAGGCTCTTTTCCTATGCACAGATATATATGAAACCTGAGTAGCTGAATTCTTGTGAGACGGGAGTTAGTGTTATACTTCAGGAAAGTAGAAGTATACTTCAGAGAGTGGCAAAGGAAAGATGTGGCTGTTGCTTCATCAAAGTTTGAGATGTCTACTTCTTTACTTTATATCCTCTGCTCTTGGAATGTAAAGAAGTATCCAGGGACTGGATCATATCTTGTTAATGAAATTATTATTACACACTAACAGCTATAGTAATTATATTGCTGTTACCTTAAATTTCTTTGAACCTTACTGATGGGGAGCACTATCCAAACTGGTATAGATTATCAGCCAATATATGGAATTAATTTACTCTTAGTATGTTTATCAGAAATTTATTTTTTTTCACTGTACTTCTGCCCTAATAGTGAATATCCTTAGAAATATCTGTGAATGTCACATTTCTTTGACTCTTGTTTGGAGCCTTTGCCTTACTAAATGGAAAAAAATAATAATCCCTATCAGCTTTGTTAAACATTAGATTTGAAACATCTCCAGTGAATGTCTGCCCCCGTCCCCCATTTATGAGCAAGATATTTCCTCTTTAAAATCTCTAAAGAAAACATTATGTAGTTTTTCTTTATTTATAAAGTGTATCATTCCAACATCACTCTTAACCACTACTAAATCCTTTTGCTGAACAAATAGCTAAGACTCCTAAAAGAGAGAAACTTGAGAAAAAAAATTGATTTTGTAGGCAAAGGGTCATCAGACTACGCTGTGTGGGTCAGATCTGTCCTGTCCCCTTTCTATTGGAACACAGCAATGCCCTTTCATTTAATTATTACTTTATGGCAGTTTTTGCATTAAACAGGCAGAACTGAGTAGTCATGGTCAGAGACTATACAGCTCTAACAACAAACCCCCCCAAAACCCAAACTTTATGTCCCTTAACAGAGGATGAGAGGACCCTATTCTAGATAATTTAAAACACTACACATAATACAGGTGGGTCTCTGTGAGAAGATTCAACATGCAATTATTCAGCTTTGGAAAACACCTAGAATTTTTTTTTTTAAATGTCTTATTCTACCACTAAAATTCTTTAAGTTAGCATGCATAGTAAACAGAATGATTAATACAAATTTCAGAAATGGAAGTCATTTCCTTCGGGTAATTTCTTCCTGACTTCCAGGGTAGGTTAAGAACCTTGCCTTCATATGCAGAAATATCTAACTGCTTGTTTCCCTCACTAGACTAGGTTCTGGAGAATTGAAAACAGGCTCCACATTTGCAAGGCCTTTCCTGTTTGTGAGACATGTACCATCAGGGGCTGGGTGGTAAGAAGTCCTAGAGAGCCAAAATTAAGTGTGAAATCCACAGACAAAGGAGGTGGGAGGTGTGTGTGGGGGGTCCCAACTCAATTTATTTTACCAAGCATAAGGCCAGGTAACTTAACATTTACCATTTCATTCAGGTAGGTAATTTTTAAAAGGAAGAGTCCTATCTGTCCAAGTATATATTACATCCAAATGAAGATCAGTTTTTCTTTAGACCACTTGTCTGTTCTTTTGCTTTATATCATGTTGCCTCTGCTTATTAGCCAGGAGCAAGTTATTTAAACTCCAAGTCAGTGTTCGCACCTGTAAAATGGGATAGTTCTTGTTCTACCTGTTTTACAACATTGCTAAAAATATCAAATAAAAATGACTCAAGCAAGCAGTGAATAAATAGGCACTGAATAAACAGTCTGTGCTCGTTCTCCTTTAATTCATCCTCTTTTCAGTTTGCCAAGGCTCTTCCAGTTCTTTTACTAGGGATTGAACCCAGGGGCATTCTACCTCTGAGCTACACCCCCAGCCCTATTTTTAATTCTTTATTTTGAAACAGGGCCTCACAAAGTAGCTGAGGCTGGCCGTGAACCCGGATCCTCCTGTCTCAGCCTCCCAAGTACTGGGATTACAAGTAAGTGCCACCACGCCTGGCTCCTCCAGTTCTTAACAGGCTGGAGTCCAAATGCAGAAGATCAATCTCTGCCCAGTAAAAGCCTAACCTTAAGAATCTCAGCAATTTTGGAGGTAGGGTTGGGTTTATATTTTTAGTACCTAAAATATACTAAAATTTTATGAAATAGAAAGTCCCTGATTTACAAAAGACCATATAGGTTATAAAGCTTCAGGGAGTTTTCCATTTACTGAAAACTTGAAAGAAATTTATTAGTCTAGTCAACTTGTGGATGTTACAACATGGATGGTTCAATAATTAATAAAAAACTTTCCCTACTCTTTCTGAAACGTAACAAAATTTCTTATCTTTAATGCAATTTAAAATTAAATTGATTTTTACAAATAGGGAAAAACCCCAAATAATTATAAATACCGTAAAAGCTTATATAAGTCCCCTCCAAAAAATAAAATTCAGAGTAAAGAAAACAAAGTTCAAGTTCAGAAGGCAAGCAATTGACTATATATACTGAGAACTTTTCTTTAGGCTACTAACTTACTTCTCAAACTGAACAAGATAAATATTGAAATGCGAATAAATGCAGTTAGCTTTATAAATGCAGTTTCCTGATTCTGTTAGTTTCAAATCACATGCTTCTGGGAACCATGCAGTATGAACATATTAAAGGCATATACTCAAAAATTTATAGTAGTTTCACAAATTCTAAACTACAATTTTATTCCCCATATTAACTATAAGAGTTAGCATAGAGACAAGCTCACAGATTTCATATCTAATCTTTGGTTACAATTGTTCCATCTGTTATCTAGCCCCCTAAGAAATAAAACAACAACAATGACAACACTTTGAGGTCTCAATCCACTTTATGAAAAGAAAGCTTTATGAAAAGCCTGAACAATGAATTTAAACATTAAGGAGAAAATGAGAAACGTTAGGTGTGTGAAGTAGGAAATGTTAATTTCATGCACTTAGGAACACACACTCACACCCCACAGTAGTAGAAGCAGTAGAAGAGGAAAACACTACATGTGTAGGGGTAGAAATATTTGTTACATCATGATGCTGGCTGGCGATGGAGGGTTGCCGCCTTAGAGCCCCCTGAATGGAACTTCCACTCTGGAAAGCATTCACTACATCCATCTGCAAGGAATCAGAGATTGTGACAGCTTGCTCAGCAAGAGAGAGAGAGAACAAGAGAAAGGACCATTCCATCTATCAACATATAAAAAGTAAAGAAAAAGGCACTTTTTATAGAGCAGATAAATAGGTAAGAATAGCATTTTGAGATGAAAGGAAAAAATAAAAAGCTAGGAAAAAAGGAGCTTAGGGGCATATAAAACACATTCTTTCATAATCAGTTAAAAGTTTCACTCATTCCAGCCACCAGGAGTATTTTTCAAAAGAACAAATTTTGTGGGTTGGGAAGACTAGAAAGGGAAGTTAAGAAGCACACACAAACCTCCTCCCCAGGTCAAAAGCCCTTGCTCCCATCATTTCTCCTACCTCTTTACCAGGGCCATACCTGAGTTTGGATTCTGTTCAGACCTCTAAACCACAAGATTTGGCCACGCCGCAACTCCCTTTCAGCGTGATCAATCTCTTCAACATCCTCTGCTAATTCCTCCTCAGGTATTTCTTCCTTTTGTGTTCCATGACCGGCTTCTTTTAGGAATTTTAAACGACTAGTTGGAATTGTTGAAATAAGCTACAATATAGGGGAAAGAACTTAGAAAGAAATCATATCAAGTATAGTTAAACTGATCTTTATACAAAAAGTATTAGAAACTGCAGGAATATCCAACTATCTTTACCAATGAGATCCTGCCGATTAGACATTCTCTCCCAGAACAAAAGATTTAAGTTTGAAGGACTAAAAGTTTTTCTGAATAGGAATTAACCTGATCACCTATTTTTTTCATATTTTAATTCAGACATTCACATATCAGTACACTGTATAATCATGCTCCAATATATATTTACTTAAAACTCCTATTAATTGTATTTACTACAAATAAAATGAAAATGGGAGGTGGTCTTACTGTATGTAAGACAAGCTTATATTAAATTAGCGCTGTAAGAAAAAGCTTACCAAAATTCAGGGAATCAGTTATATTGAAATAATCTTATTAAGTTTACTTAGTTTTATAAAATATAATTATTTAAAACTGAATCAACAGTGATAATTATGCCAAATAGGAACAGATACCTCAGAAACCATACATGATACCTAAAATACCAACATGTATATACTAGCATCTAAGTGTTAAGAGTCACTCCCTAAGAAGTTTATCAGGGGAACAAGCATGCAGTCAAATATGGAGTAGCTTGGAGAACTTTCTAGTCCAATCAATTCATTTCACCAAGGTGAAACAGGCTCAGATATACATCAAGTGACTTGTTCATGCAGTGACTAGGGATCCAGCTCTCCTGGCCACCAAAGCCAGGCCTATATCACTGCATACTTCAAATCAATAGACCATGCCTTTTAAGCCTGTTGAGTGTGTATGCTGTACTGAGTTTGTTCTTCCTGAAATTAGCCAGAAGTTTTGGAAGTTGTAGGGTTGTGTTCTGTCTATCAGAGAACATTATGAAATAATCAGAATGGCAACCAAGAAAGAAATATGGACCAAATAAGGATCCTACTTAAAAGATCTCTCTAATTATGAAGTCTTCGAAATGAGTAAGAGAAACTCTGAACCTAAAAACACAATTAAGAAAAAAGATAAAAAGGCATAAAGATCAAGCTAAATTTAAATCCCAATTTGCTTTGACTTGCAGAATGATGATACAATTAGCTTATACAAGATATATACCAAACTTGTGAATTTGAATTTATGAAAATATTTGTATAGACTATCAGCTAGTTTTATAGTAATGATAATGGGCTTAAAATGAACAATGCACACATTATTACTACTTATATTTTAAAAATAATGACATGCATTTATAAGTAAGCTGACTATAGTAAAGATGAGATGTATCTCATTTTTCAGGCATTTTTATATATACACTGTTAATAATAATATATCCAAATATTCTTGAAGTGCCATTTTGTGTTCTTGCTTTTCGGATACCATTATTTTAATAGAAACAGTCTCTAACCAAAATTAAAAAATTTTCCTATTCTACATTTTGGATTAAATTACATTTATTTTCACATTTTTGTAGAATATTTTATTCTGGAAATGTAAAATTAGGTGATAGAGTAAAACAAACAGATATTAAGCATCCTAACAATTATAAATACATCATTGTTAATAAGTGCTGCAAAGCTTGTTCTAAAAAAGTTAAAAATAAATATAAACCACAGGCATAACAATTGAGTGACATAATAGAACAAATACTACAATTTCAAAAAGCATATTCCTAAATTCCCTTTCTTAGCCAAATAGCAACTAATTAGAATCAAGAGACCTAAATATGATACACAATTAAAAATGTTTTTAAAAATCACTTTAGGTTCTAACAAAAATGAGATTTTTACCTGGCCCCAGAGTAATGTCCCCATTCCTAGGAATATTGACCATAGCCACTGTTCTATTGAGAGTTCTGAACAACTGAAAGGTTTTCCACCAAACTGCACAATTATTATCTGAGGAATAATCAAGAGTAAGCTCATTTAAATCTTTTAAATATTAAATTCGTATTCTTTAAAAAAAATACTAAATATGTATCTTCTAAAACTCAAGGTGAACAACTGCTATTATAACAGTCACAGCTGAAAATAAGACAACTGAAATAAGGTAAAATCTCTGCCCCAAATGTTAAAATGCATGCACTCTTCATGTTTAAATTATGCTTAAAAGTTAAAAAAAAATTTATGATTAAGAAAGTAATTTTACATTGTTTCCAATATAATACCAAGTAAGTACATTCTCTTGTAGTTTTTATAATTCTATGAATAATTTAAGCCTTTAACAAAAGATAGTATTTTTTGGTGGGAAAAAAACAAATGCTATGGAATAGTGGATAAAATATGCAAATCTTTTTTTCCCTTCTGTATATATCTCCATTCCTAGTTAACATTTAGATGTTAGGATAACTATGGAGTGTAAGAGAAGAAAAGTAACCTACAAAGTTCTATGAAATACGAGCCTACTAAATTTGAGCCTCAGAAATTTGTTCTCCCTTATAAAAAGAGTGATGTCCAATGGTGTCATAAATATAATTTTTAATACAGGGCTTATGCTTCTCTCCATATTCTAAATGTCCTAAAACAATATACACAGGAATACTAAGGATTAAGTAACAAAATATTCACTCTCCTGTGAGTCAAACAAGTCTCTGTCAGGTAAGAGCTGTCAAATACTGAAACTAGAAAGAATGTTAAATAACAGTAATTAGTATTTTTAAACATTTCTAAAAAAGTTAAAGATTTCATTCTTTGTATTTATTTGTTAATTTTTTTAAAGTCAAGATTATTTGTCCACTTCTCCAGACAGAGTCCCAAGATTTGTTTGTAGCCCATTCAGTCGGATTATAATTGGTTTGTAAATCAGGTCTGGATTTGTATAGAGATAAAACTGAAATAATTTTCTTTTGTAAACCAAGAAAATATGTGTGAAAAGCTCAATATTTACTTATACAAAAGTGTTCTTAATTTTTGAAAAACATATAAATATCTTTTTATTTGCATAACAAGGGTTGAGAAAAGGCAGATATTAAGACGCAGGGGAAAAATAGATAATTATATGACTGGCTGACTTAGTTTCATATAAAATAATTTTTCATTGAGTGTTGGAAGAAATAAAATTGTTCAGTTAGTTGTGGCATTGACTTCTAAGAGCAAGATATCAAATTTCCATATTCTTTAATATATACCTTACATCAACATAAAAACTCTAGATACCATCAAGAAGTACTCCTCTCCCCACAGCTGTCAAGCTCTAGAATAAGGTACTTGTTTAGTGAATATATTCCATATAATAATCACATTTGAAGCT
The DNA here is from genome assembly GCA_004027655.1 of Graphiurus murinus. Classification (NCBI taxonomy): domain Eukaryota; kingdom Metazoa; phylum Chordata; class Mammalia; order Rodentia; family Gliridae; genus Graphiurus; species Graphiurus murinus. The sequence continues at coordinate 61,998 of PVLC010003963.1, read as the reverse complement.
ATCTTTTCCAATTTACCCACCTGTACCACAAAAGTGCCTAGAACAATTGTGCAGAAGATGGCATTATTAAAGATTCCTTCAAACACATTTCTTTCACCATGAATTTTCCGGGCGTTTATTTCATTGAAAAGTTGCATCAGCACAAAGGTATTAAAAACAATAGTATAATGTTCCGAAGGAGGAGCATGCAAAGGAGCATTTCTTCCACTATCAATATCAAAAAACTTTTCTCCTGAAAGAACGAGAAATTACTAATTTTGTTATTATCATACAAAATAATTAACATTTCATGGAAGTATGCAATAATAAAGCCTAGCTGGACTACTTCATCTGGAGTGACAGCACAGAAAGAGTTGGAAGAGACCTAGGATTATCTAGTACAACTTTCACAGATGATGAACTTAAAGCCACTCCAAACTATGGTGACATGTTCAAGATCAAATAACTAAGTTAGTGGCAGAGCCAGGATAATCAAAACTATTTACCCCACTATCTATCATACTGCCTCCCCAAATTTACTAAGCATTCCTTGATGAGGAAAAATTAAAGATAACCGCAGAGTCAGGAACAGAACCTAGGCTCTTGAAAATTTGTAACTCTAAAGCATGTTGGATGGTATTAACTTGGAATGGAACAATTAACCAAAACTTTATCTTACCAGCAAATAAGAGTGTAAAAACTACTACGAGTTGATAGAATGCATGACCCAAAATATTCTTCATCATTGTGCGTGAGATGAGAGGCTTATTTCTACCATAAGGTTTCCGAAGCAAGAGAGACTCGGTGGGTGGTTCCGTTGCCAGAGCCAGGGAGGCAAGTGTATCCATTATGAGGTTTACCCAGAGCATCTGAACAGCCTTAAGCGGTGAATCCTAGAAAAGATGTTTTTCCTAATAGACATTCACAATTATCTAGGGACTCAGCAATTCTCAGGAAGACTTTAAGATTTAAAAAAATTTAGGAGCAGAAAAGGATTACAGTTTTATGATAATTAATCTAAAATATTAAGCATTGGTTTATTTAAATACTTAAATACTATAAAAAAGCAGAATATATACATATATATGTATACATATACATATACATATATATATATATATATATTTTCTTTCATTCAAATAAACAAGTTTTAATAAACACATCATCACCTACTTGAGTAATACAAGCGCCCGTGAAAGCAACAATGACTGCTACTACATTAACAGTAAGTTGGAACTGAAGGAATTTTGAGATGCTGTCATAGACATTTCGTCCCCACATAACTGCTTTGACAATGCTTGTAAAGTTGTCATCCGTGAGAATAATATCAGATGCTTCTTTAGCTACATCAGTTCCAGCAATACCCTGTTAAGAAAACAATTCTGTGAATTACACTGTTTAAAATAAAACTTTTACATATTCAAAGTAATAATATACAATAAAAAATTACCATTATACTTAATAGTGACTTCAATTTATTATGCTTAAAGAAGGTCATATAAATGTCACTAAGAAAGACATTCTGGCTTAGCAGAAATCAAACATAAACAGTGAAGCATGGAAGATAAACTTCAAGTAGGGTTAGAAGTGGAAGAAAGAACAAAGGCATTACCCAAGTTCCAAAGGTAAAACAAAACCTTAGAGACTAGAAAGCAGATAAACAAATGGTAAACAACTCAGCAGTCCCAAGAAAGCCGAATCCTAAAGCCAATGGTCGGGAAAGTAAACAAGTATCCTTTTTGTGGTACTACAGAATCCTCCTGTGAGTGTCAGGATGTGGCAATATCAGTTGCTTAGAAGTAGGGGTGTGCATAGGGATGAAAACAGAGGATCTCTTGAAGCTCTACTGAAGACACTAAAGAAGCACTTAGGAGCTTCAAACTAGTAACAACATCGTCAATAGTAGAATGAGATGTATTAATATACTGTGGATTAATAAAAATGAGCAAACTTCACCTAAACAGTTGTCTCATAAATGTAATGCTGAACAAAAGATGGACTCAAAGTAATACATAATATATGATTCTTCTGCAAAGCTCAAAAACAAGCAAAAGTAATGATCTTTAGGATACTGGTTATCTTTGCAGAGAGACAAGGCAGATTAGGGCTCCTGGAAATATAGGTAGGGTTCTGCACAGAGCATATGTGTTCAGTTGTATACTTTTCTGTATGTGTGCTATAGTGTTAGTAAAATTAAAAGAAAAGTAGTTTAGATTCTGAGAGCCTTTTCATAAATCTATGCAACAGGCAATTTTCCACCTCTTCTCCACTGCCAGATTAAAGCATGTCAAAAGGGGTAGAAGTAGCCGGGCATGGTGGAGCACGCTTGTAATCCCAGCATTTGGGAGGATGAGACCGGAGGATCCAGGTTCTCAGCCAGTCTCAGCCTCAGTGAGGCACTCCGTAAGTTAGTGAGACCCTGTTTCAAAATAAAGAATAAAAAATAGGTCTGGGGGTGTAGCTCGGAGGTAGAGTGTCCCTGAGTTCAATCCCTAGTACCACACACACACACACACACACACACACAAAAAAAAAAAAAGGGGGTAGAAGTATCTCTTTAAGTACATAAAAGTGGCTCCAGGTCCAAGCCAGTAAAGGCTTATTCTTTTCTTTGTTTTTGAAATCAACAATCAATTTTTGATTATTGGTAAGAATGTCAGATGCCTCTTATGTACTGAAAGGATAATTTGTGGATGGATTGTGTTAAGTACATAAAAAAGTTAAACCAAAAATTTAAGAAAGCACAAAATAAAAATAATAAAAAGTGAAGAAGACAATTTGCAGGAAATATAAAATATTACATAGGAAGGGAAAGTAATTATAATAGGCTACCTGGCTCAGCTTGGAAAGGTATTTACAGTAAGAACTGAAGGTAAGAATTGAATATTGATCTAATCAAAATATAAATGTAACCCTACTAGGAGAATAAGCTAGACAGTGAGGATGAATGTATATAAAGGGAATGTGGTGAGTGTGCCTGTGTGTGCCTATGAGAGTACAAATTCCTCATCTTCTTAATGGAAAGTCAGTAGTTAAATTTAAAAGCTAACACTAAAAAACCCCCAAGCCCAAGAAGAAAAAAAAAAAGCAACTAAATTGAATAGATATTTCTCAAAAGAAGAAATACAAATGGCCAATAAATATATGAATAATTGTTTAAGATCGTGAGCAATAGGAAATGTAAATCAAAACTACACTAACTAAATCAAAACTACTCTAACTCCAATTAGAGTGGCAACCATCAAGAATATAAACAATAATACTTGCTGACAAAGATATGGGGAAATAGGAATCCTTATACACTGTTAGGATTGCAAATTAGTTACAGCTGCTATGGAGATCAATGTGGAGGTTCCTCAGAAGACTTGGAATGGAAACACCCTATGACCTAGCTATACTACTCCTGTGTATCTTTCCAAAGGAATTGAAGTCGGAATACTAGTTATCCATGCATACCTATGTTATAGCAGCACAATTCACAACAGCCAAATTATGGAACAAGCCTAGATATCCATGAAAAGACAGATTACAAAACAGTAGTATATAAACACAATGGTATTTTAGTCAGCCCAAAAGAACAAAATTATGTCATGTGCAGGCAAATGGATGGAACTACAGAATATTATGCTAAATGAGATTAGCCAGTCTCAGAATGTGAATGGTTGTATGCTTTCTCTCATATGTGGAAGTTACAGGGCAACTGAGAAACAAAAGAGACTTCAGAAAAATGGAGAGAGAGAGAAAGAGAAAGAGAGAGAGGGAGGGAGGGAGGGAGGGGGGGGAGGG
>PVLC010003963.1:0-58133 GCA_004027655.1 Graphiurus murinus | reverse complement strand
AAGTAATCAATACCAATTTCAATAACATGTATGGGAAGGAGTGAGCAGGGTGGGATCCAGAAGGAAACACACCAAGTACTAACTGCATGTAATTTCTATCACCCTGAACCTCATTATGATGTACAGTTACAATGCACCAATAAAAGTATACTAAAGGCAGAATGCCTCTAGGTTCAATCCCCAGTACCGCAATAAACAATGAATGTTTTAAGAGCACTAGAAGCATGTAATTTAGAGATATAAAGAAAAAGACACAGCTGAAATAAATGTTTTCCTTTGTGGAGCCAAAAAGTGGAGTGGAAGAAATGGTATATGGGAGGGGGCTTTGATAAGTGCAAAAACAAAGTTGAGATTTAGGTAACTTATTATTTTGAATTTTCTAGTATGGTATTTATAAAAATGTAAAGTATACTTACTATCATGTACAATTATCATGTGCCAATAAAAATTTCTTAAATAAAATTTAGTAATTAAAACTGTTTGATGGGAAACATCTATCCTGTCACTGATATCATTCTTAGAAGACATAGAGGAGATGAGAAATACATGTACTTGACTGAAATTTAAAAATTAAGAAAAAAGTTTTGCAAAAAATATAGCAACAGTAAAATTAAAATATAACTGGCAAAATTATAATTCTGGGTAAAGATGAAATAAACAACCTTTTATCTCCCAGTGAACTTATAAACCAATTTAGGCTTATTGATTATCACTCAAACTAATCTTGAGGGACAGTGTTTAAAAAACAAACAACACAGCTAGCAAGTTACATCTGAATACTTGAATAAGTAAGTTCCTACCATTGCAAATCCAACATCTGCTTTCTTGAGGGCTGGGCCATCATTTGTACCATCACCAGTTACAGCTACAACTTGGCGTTGTTCTGAGACAGTACTATCAATTATTCCTTAAATAAAAGTAAATATTTGTGTTGTAATAATATTTTCTTTAATTAGTAAGGTAAATCTACAAAATATCCTAATCTCTTATAGACTCAAGGTTAAAAATATATAATTAGACTAACATAGAAATAAAAACAGATTAGATGTTGGGTAAGAACCAACTCTAAAAACTAATGTTACATTAGAAGTAATATCCTGTTTTAATCACTGAAAATAAACACAGTTCACCAAAGATATCAAAGGCAATATATTTAGATTTTACTGGAAAAGATATCAATGACTTAATCTAATTTTCAGTATCTATTTTAGAAAGCAGAACACATTCCTATACTACGAAATCTGAAGTCATTGTAAAATCTACTCACCTTTAACCAGTGTATGTTTGTCAGTGGGAGATGATCTTGCAAGTACTCGAAGCTTTGGCCAAATTTTATCTATCCGTTCTTGCTCAATCTACAAATTTTTATCACAGTTAAAATGTACCCAAACCTAGTTCCATAATTTGAAATTAGCTATCTGCCATATTTATCAGTGGTTCTTGAAGTGAGAAAATAGTAACAGCATCAGAAACTCCTGAGAACTTGTTAGAAATGCAAATTCTTGGGCAAGGTTCACATCTATCTTATCAAACACCCTGGGGTGGAGCCCAGCAATCTGTGGTTTAACAAGCTCTCCAGCTGACTCTGATGCATGCTCAGGTTTAGGAACCACTGCTATATACATTATTATAAGATCAAATATTAAAAATCCTCCATTGCCTATAAAAATGGAACTTCTTTAACATAAAAAGTTCTGAGACTATGTTCTAAAATATGTTCTACATCAGTCTTTCCAAACCCATTTCCTATTACTCTTACTTATATTTTATCTCTGAAATTGGCTTAGATTCACAGCAACTACTTTGATAAAGCATTCTTGTAAAGTATGCTCAATCCCTTCAGGACCAATTTATCACCTTTCCCTAAAATGCTAGATTTTTGCTTGTATTTATTTGCATATAGTACCTAACATATACTGAGTACTCCATATGTTATCTTTTGAATGAAATTCCTAATAGGCTGAAAGTTTACCAACAAAAAAAGTTACAAAAAAAAAAAAATCCTTACCTCTCCTTTTTCATTTCGTATTCTCCTGTTAAAATCTTTACCTTCTAGGCACAGGAAATCTTCCCCAGGATGTAAAATACCACATTTGGTAGCAATGGCCCGAGCAGTATTAATATTATCACCAGTGACCATGCGCACAGTAATTCCAGCCCTCTGACATTTCTTTATTGCATCTGGTACCTGGATTACATAGAACAAAATCATATTATGATAGAAAATTAGTATTTCCCGCCCCCCCCCCCCAAAATCCCACTGAACAAATATACCTTAAGAAATGCACAGCCCCACAACTAATGACAACTTTAATTTCATCTCAAAATATTCAGTATTTCTTGAATTAGTCCCAATAATCTCTTCTTTCCTATTCCACTGCTATTCTTAAGGCTTCATTTTTCGTTGTCACCGTAGTTAATTTGTTTGCACTACTTGTTTGTGAAAGCTTTTTAAAGCATGTCCCCCTTGGCAACACTAACTAGGTAATTCTTTCCTGGTTGGCTTTCTACCTTTCTGGCTTTATTGCCCAGATGACACCTGAGTAAAATGTTCTTTATAGAGTTATGCGTGTCTTGGATTTTTTTTTTTCTCCCAATGCATATCTTTTAAGAGATACCTCAGCTGTGTGCTAATGACTTCCTTATCTACACCCTTCTCTCATCTCAGTGAGAGTGGGATTCATAGATCTGAAAAATGGGTATCAGAATTTGCACACCTTAAAAGGAGACTACGTTTTCTAACTTTACCTAACAGAAAGTTAAGAGTTATCCAGCACCTCTTCATTTTCCTTCCCCTAGACATCCTTAGTGATCAATGACTGCTTGGGCTTTACCTCAAACCTCCCCTGTATTATGCCCCCAGTGCTTCTGCCTGAGATACTGAAATGGCTTTTAAATTAGTATTCCTGCTTTTACACTGTTCCTCCTTTAAAATATATATACTTTATGGTAGCATTCTTTTTCTTACGTACCAATATAGTTTCTTGAAAATAATGATTCCTCCGCTGCTACAGATAAACTACAAAATTCTTTGTGTAAGAAAGTATCAAAATTCAGCCTCAGAATAGTTTTCTAGATACCTAAAATTTTTCTGTTATACACAAGTTGATAGATGATACACAAGTTGATGGATGAAGTCTATTTAATTATTTCTGTGCCTGTACTGCTATAGTTCACTTGCCTAGTAAATCCTTTCCTCCTCTTCTCCAACCAGAAAATCCATACTGATCCTACTAGAGCAGAGGTCGCAAATTCAAATGGCCACAGGGCCACGCTGGTAACATAAATGAGGAAAACATGCTGAAAATGACAAACCCAGGATAAATGTCTAATGAAAGAGCTCCTTGGCTCTAACCTATTTTTGCCATGTTGAAATAAGAGCCAAATGTCAGCAGAACTTAAGACTGCAAGACAAAGGAGAAACTAATTTGTTTGTAATCTCTCAATACTTACTCTCTCTCTCTCTCTCTCTCTCTCTCTCTCTCTCTCTCTCACACACACACACACACACAAACACACACACACACACACACACACCCTTACCCTTGTTGGAATGCTAAATCAGGTCAGTGGGGTGCTTGTTTGTGACTTCTAAACTGTTAAAATGTAATTTCTCTAGAACTTTCTTGGTCTAGCTACCTAAAAAAAATATATATATCTTCATCTTATTACATATCTCTATATTATAGGTCATTGCATCATATTATAGGTATTTGTTTACCCGAGTTCTTTGCAAGTCAATGAGCTTCTTGAAGGTAGAACCCTTACTTTATCTTTGCATTACTGATAGCTAATCCAATCTTTCATTTGTTTAACAAATAAGTGCCTGGCAGATAGCTAGAGCTTAGTATTTATTAAGTTACTCAATTAGGTATCACTGGAGAAATAGGTACCACAGGGGCATTTTTCAAGGAGGGCATAATTCTAGACAGGCTTCCATAGATACAATATCTTAAAACATGAATGCAATTTAATTAATAAAACTTAAACATGTATCTATACATTAAAAAATACACGTTAAAATATTTCCCTCCACCCTGTCATTTCTTAGTCATTCAAATCTCTGGTGGGGGACAGACATCACATGCATTCACTCCAACTAGTATTTACTGAATACCAGGTACTGTGCTAGGTCCTAGTGATGGAGTGGAATAGTCAAGGACTGAGCCAGATTATTTTTTTAAATCACTAGTTAATTTTGGAAACATCAGTCAGCTGTATAAATGTAATATATCTCCTGATACCTAACTTTAGACAAAATAGACCTTAAATTTGTGCATCTATATAGTCATTAATTAGTTACTATGCAGGGGAACAATAAATAAGAGATTGGTCTTAGGTTGGCAAATGGTACCTAAGAAGATCAGAGAGTAGAACAGCAGTTACCAGGGCGTTGGGAAGTTGGAAGGAGGGTGAGGTGGGGAGATGCTATTGTAGACATAATTATAAGAAGAGAAATATATTTTTTAAAAATCCAGATTGGTACATATATAGAGACAGAAAGTAAAAAAGTGATTGCTTTGGGCTGGGGGTGCAAGGTTGAAGAGAAATGGAAAATGGCTCCTAACGATTGTGGAGTTTCTTTTTTTAGGTGATGAAATGGTTCTACAACCCACTATAGTGAGGCCTACAGAACTCTGTGAGCATACTAGGAAGCATTAACTATATAATTCAAATGAGTAAATTGTATATGTAAATTATATCTCAGTAAAGCTGTTTAAAAAAAGTAACAGCAAGCTAGTATTTACTGATTACCTACTACCCACCAAATATTTCCAACTTAAAATTCATAAACTACCTCCACTGTTATATATAAGGATCTGAAGCAAGGCTAAGTGTCTTGTCCAAGTACATATACATATGCAATAAAACTGAATTTATTCTAGGTATTTAATTAATAAAGATTCTCTAAACTAGAACTGTCCTATTCCAGAATATTCACTCGAAGAAAGCTGTTTTAAATTGCACTGTCTCATTTCAGTGTAAAAAGTACCCACCTTATTTTATGATACTGAAAGAAACATAAAGTGCCACTTATATGTTTTAAAAAAAATGACAAAACTCTCCAACCAGAGTGTCTCAAGCATAAATAGGTTAATATGTTCTTTTTTTTTTTTTTAAAAGTTGCAGACATCCTAATTTAGTATATTAGGTAAAATTTAAGATATGAATCAATGCATAAAACTTTCAATGGTTTTCCTAAGCACAAAAGTTGGCAAACATTATCCAGGTGGATGTTTCACAAGCCTATGAAACTCCAAAACCCGAAAATGAATTTATCTTGATCTCTGAAAAGGCTGTATCTTCTGAGTCTTCTATGATACTCCTAATATCATTTACCACTCACCAAGTTCTACAACCTAGAGATTGCTTCCTCCTCCTGTTTAAGACTTCTAATTGTGGGGGTATCTCAGCATTAAGTTCTCTTTCTTGGCTATACATTTTCCCCAGGATACTTCTCATCTCATAGATAATTTTGCCAGCCTAGACCTCTCTACAGCTCCTATACCCAAAGGCCCACTTGACACATTTGGATGTCTCAGACACCTCTACAATGTCAAAAACACTATATTCAAATATAGTATATATCCACTTTTCTTTCTCTGTAATCCCTTTCTTATAGAGTACTCAAAATGGTATTTCAACAACACAAATCATGCTCCCACCCTAAATTTTTTTTTTTCCGGTACTGGGGATTGAACTCAGGGGCATTCTACCTCCGAGCTATACCCCCAGCCCTATTTTTTTATTCTTTATTTAGAAACTGAGTCTCACTAAATTGCAGAGTGCCTCACTAGGTAGCTGAGGTTGGCCACGAACCTGGATCCTCTAGTCTCAGCCTCCCGAATGCTGGGATTACAAGCGTGCGCCACCACGCCCAGCTCCACCCTAAATTTTAAAATGAAATTTAGGGCACTTATGGCCTGGGAAGGCCAAAGATTATCTCATCTACTTCTTTCTACTTTCAGCCATATTGGCCTCTGTTATATTTTCAAACTAGCTCAATATTTTATTTCACCTCAAGCCCCTTAATTTTTTGCTCTGTTTTCCTGGAATGGTCTTTTTGCAGTTATTTATATGTCTGGTTCATTGTGAGCCATCATATCTCAACTCAAATTCTTTTTTTTTTTTTTCTTTTGGCATTCTATCTACATCCACAAACCCTCTTCTCCCCTCTCACATTTTTGAAACAGGGTCTCTCTGAGTTTCCCAGGCTAGCCTCAAACCTATAATGTTCATGTCTCAGCCTCCCAAGTGATGGAATTACAAGCATGTGCCATCATGCCTGGCTCTTGGTTCAAATTCTTAAGGACTCCCTCAATTACCTTAATTTTATCACCCCGTGCACATCCTTCATATCCTTTAATGCATTTATAATGTTTCATTTTAGTAACACATTCTCATTCCTACCCTTATAGTCCTTCCCACTATATATGCAACCTAGAATGTAAGGGCTATGAGTAGGTATCAGTTGTATTCGTTGCAGAATTTTTTTTTTCCACTTGGCATATTGTCCTTGTATCTATCATTCTACCCATTTGGGTGTCATCTTCTTCTAGATTATAAATTCCATGATTACTTGTTCACTGCAATATGTAGTTTTGTTTTTTTTTAAAAAAATAAAACAGTCCCGGGTACCATACATTCTATACATTAAGGTTTGAATCAGTTAGTTGATATAGTCATTGGATATTTTTGTGCTTGTGCTTCTACTTATGTTGCTTCTTTGTCAAAGTGTACTTACTACTGGCTCTTGTAATCTCTCTCTTTCTCTGTTTAGCTATTATCTTCTGATCCTCTAAAACTCCAATCAGGTAACTTCTAGGAAGTCTTATTACCTACTTCCTATATTAGCATATAGGCAATATAGCTTAGTGGTCTTTTAGGCACAAGTTTTAGACAGAGCTACAATAGACAAACTAGGTCTATAGTCTAGAGCCCTATATATCTCAACTAGTTTACCTGTCAAATGAGAGTAACAGCAGTATTAGAGGTGAACACATAATGAAATAATACACATAAAGCACTTGGCATAGTATCTGGCACACAGTGAGAAATCAGTAAAAAGGTGCTATTACTTTAGGCTAGGCTGAAAGCTCATGTTGCTGCTCATGTAACATGCTCTGTATATACTCAGCAATGCACTGAAATCCTAAGTCATAACATGCTAGTACATTCTCATCCAAGGCAGTGACTTTCTTGAGATCAAGGACCAGATCTATAAACTATGTCTCTAGTAACTAGGACAGAGCTTGGAAAACAGTGGATGCTCTATAAACTTAAAAAAGAAAAAAAAAAGAAAAAAGAAAAAAGAAAAAAAAACAGCACAAAAATGATTTAAAGAAAAAAAAGCAGCCGGGCGTGGTGGCGCACGCTTGTAATCCCAGCATTCGGGAGGCTGAGACCGGAGGATCCGGGTTCGCGGCCAGGCTCAGCTACCTAGTGAGGCCCTCCGCAACTTAGGGAGACTCGGTTTCAAAATAAAGAATAAAAAAATAGGGCTGGGGGTGTAGCTCGGAGGTAGAATGCCCCTGAGTTCAATCCCCAGTACCGCAAAAAAAAAAAAAAAAAAGCAAAGTCTAGAGAGGCATGCCATCCATTACTTGTGGTAGCCATTAGCCAGATGTTTAAATTTTAATAAAAAAAAGCTCAGTTTTTTGGTTATACTAGCCATACTTCAAGAAATCAGTCATCTCAAGTGGCCAGTGGCTACTATACTGAATAAATAATATAGAATGTTTCTATCTTCTCAGAAAGTTCTACTGGATAGCACTGGTCTTAGCACTAAGAAAACAAATAACTTAATAGCTTCTATTATTAAGATAAATACCAATTGAAAAACCTACCCAGTTTTAGGCACTGTGCTAGGTTATGGTGCAATACATACATAGGATCCCAAAGAGAAACTAACTAAACGCCATAAAAAAAGGTAGCATATGCATCACAATCACTATTATTTCATTCATCTAGGGTTCACACAGAATAAAGTAAAAACACAAACACCCAAAATTTTACTAGCAAATTGGTTACAATTAATGCCTAGATCCTCTATAGGTAAGAGATTCTGCACATGCAGAACACAGAATGTTTCACCACCTCAGGTCTCACAGGATCTTCAATCCCCACAACAGCAATGCATGTAAGGCCGGTGACAATATCATTTTCATTATCCCACTCTGGTTCTGGTTCTCCTGCTGGAAAATCTCTGAATGCAAGACATATGGTTCTCAAGCCTTCTGATGCCATCGGTTCAATCACAGTTTTTACAATATCATCACGGTCCCTTGGTCTGAACACTTTTGCCTCACCATTAGCACTCAAGATTTTGAAACACCTAAAAGGAAATGTTGAATCCAAACATCAATTATAATTAACAAAAATAATGGTTAATGCCATTTCAGTGAAGTGGAAGGGTAAGAAATCATGGGACCTCATATCTGGAATTTAGAGAATTACATGTTGTTGCATTTTTACAGGATTAGGTCATATTTTATTTTCCCTCTCCCCTTTATAAAACAGTTCTAATCTGTATAGTTCTCAACTTTATCAGCAACTAAAGATATTCTACCAATCTCTTTAAGAAATTCTATGCTATTAAGTTTTCACAAAGAATCTCTACTAGCAAGGGAAAATGAACTATACACTTGGCCATTTTGTAAAAAAATTAGGCATTAATTTTATTTACAAAAAAAATTTTGTTCTAAGGTAAAAGGCCAAGTTCATCTAACCCCTTACCTGAGAGGTTGTTTCATCATCTATATTGTCTTAACCATAGAAGAAAAAAAAATCTTATTGTTAAAATTAGCATTCTGTCAGTGAGAGAGAGAGATGCCAAATTAATTTTATATTCAGTGAAACTAACTACAACCTCTTTAATTAGGAAGTAAAATCATAACAACTTTCTGTATTCTCTTTCCTCAGTGATAACACTTCCTCCTGCTTTTATGGAGGTGTTTTCCAAACCCACATCTTCTATTTTGATTGTTTTCCTAAGCTTTCCATCCATGCTGGAGAGTTCCATTCAGATGCTGTACCAGTACCCCCTCTACTCTGCCCATGCAACATTACCCCAATCCCTTAGATAATGTCTAAAATTTCACTTACATACTTCCCCATCATCTAGGTAATACTAGCTCCTAAATCCTACATATCTTTCCTCCGAACAGTCTCTCTTGAATATGTCTGCTCCTTTCTCTTCCCCTTACTATCCACCTTCCTATAACAGCAATGGCCTTTCACTGGCAACTGTCTCTAATCAATCCTTTTTTCCCCCAAACTACCTTATTTCCTGGAAAGAGTATTATTAATCACAGTTTTGATGATTCTGCCACCTGATTAGAAAAAGAAAAAGAAAACGAAACAAAACCATAAACAACTTCAGTTGTATCTACTTAAGTTTTAACTGCTCAGCCTAGCATTTAAGTCTCTACAACAAAATGTAAATATTACAGCGGAATTCTTACTACGTAGCTTGGATACCTACCACGTATCAGTTCTATCCTAGGCATTTTGTATGCATTACTTTATCTCACTGTCAGAGAGCTGGTGGTCGTCATCCCCTTTTCCAATGCAGGAAAATGGAGAATAAGGAAAAAATTTGCCCCAGATCCCAAAGCTAATTAGCTGCAGAGGAAAAATCAAAGCCTGATTGATTTTGATTTTTAAAAAATTGCTTCCAACAAACATGTATGATTACAATGTACCAATTAATATAAAAATTTTTTTAAAAATCATTCATATCTATAGAAAAAAAAATTGCTTCCTTACCATTTATCTACTATCAAGCAAGACAGCGATGAGACAGATTTCTAATGTTTCACACAGAAATCAGATAACTAAATATGCGGTAGAGGGAAGAAAGTTCTATGTGGCCTTTCTGCCACAAAAGCCCATCACTACTCAGCTGAACTATACAACTAATACTCCCCCAGTATAATTTATATATTCTCATGTCTTTTCTTTTGGCTTCCTTCACCTTGATGTCCCCACTTCATACTAAAAGCCATCTTAAATGACATCTCTCTTATTGTAAAACTCTGTATCCATTTATTATATGATGCTTTTCCATTTATTTATATCCTTATCTCTTAAACCCGTTAAGACTACAACCTGTCAAATGTTTTTTCTTTTTTTTTTTTTTTTTCTGGTACTGGGGATTGAACTCAGGGGCATTCTACCTCCGAGCTATACCCCCAGCCCTATTTTTTTTAGTCTTTATTTTGAAACCAGGTCTCACTAAGTTGCGGAGTGCCTCACTAGGTAGCTGAAGCTGGCCGCGAACCCGGATCCTCCGGTCTCAGCCTCCCGAATGCTGGGATTACAAGCGTGCACCACCACGCCCGGCCAAATGTTTTTTAAGATAACATTAGATTATAACCCACATATAAGCAAATTAAAAGTAGAAATGTTTTAAATGTCAATTCCAACTTTCCAAAATTGTTGTTAGGTTTTTTAAAGTCTACTTCTCTATTGGAATTAAAGAAACCAAAATTAATTTCAACATCTATAATAAACCAGGTATTAGTAAAGTTATGTGAAAATATAAAATGTCAAAATGGAAGCTACTAGTCTGTAAAAGGTTAGTAAGAAACAAAGATTACTATATGAAATGGCAGGAGATATTGAAGTATGACACTACCACAGCATAAATAAAATAAACTTCACTTTGCTATAAAAGGGGAATTTTCATATCCTAAAAAACAATGGAATCAACATGTCTAAAACTGAACATCAAAGTTTATTTCTTTAATGAGCTTATTTTCCCAACAACAAAATACTAAGAAGACAAACTACAGTTAGAAAATGATAAAATACCATGGGCAAGTATCTGGATGCCATAAAATATACGAAAGAGCTCTCAGGTCCTATCAAATACCATATGCTCACAAAAAGAAAATGACAACAAAATTAACAGAGAAGATTTTCCATAAAGCAATGGCAAGCAGTTTATTCATCTAAGCATTTTACTCTTACTTTTTCAGAATTATCTCGGATGCACCCTTGCTGAATATTCGATAACTTCCATCTGAATTTTTTAGGACAGTACTCATGGACTTCCTAACAGAATTGAAGGTATAGACTTTGTACAGCGCTTCTTCTGGTATTTCATTTCTAACATCCTGATAATCCCGTTTTAAATCCAAAAGAAATCCCAACAAGGCACATTCAGTTTTATTACCAACATGACGAGGTAATCCACCCTCTTTCTCTGGTGGCTGTAAAAGAAAAAAGTGTAGAAGCTAGTATCATCTTATTTCTTTACAAATGTTTATAATGTAAAATAGAATGTGACATTCTAAAACAAAATTATATGGGAAATGCTTACTAATATCAGCATCTCAAAGAAGAACATAAAAAAGTAAGGTAGAAAAGAGCTTGGGGTAAGAATGACATGAGTTCCAATCTGCTAGTTATTAGCTATGTGAATTTCTGGCAAGTTACCCGATTGCTGGTCCTTGGCTTCAGCATCTGCAAAACAGGAGCACTATGATTCAAGTATTACATGGTGTAAGATGCGTAAAGTTGATAGTTGTTTCCTGATACACAGTGGGACTTAATTTTAATCATTTTCTTTTTCCTCTTCCTGTTTTTCATTGAACATTTATATTAAATAATTCAAAATGAAGTCTACTAATTTTTATGGTTAATATAAAGTACTGTTGCCTTAAGTGTATTAAAGTTTCCTTTTCTTCTCACAATGCCTTCACATACACCTCTTTATATAGTTATCACAAAAGTATTAATGGCAAAAGTGATCATCTTTACTTAATAATAAAAGTAAAAGCTCAGATTTTCAGCTAGTAAAAGGCAAAGTGAGATCTACAGCAAAGATCCTATAATATTCCAGTCCATTCATCTAATTCAGGTATTTTTCACTTATTAAACAACTTGAAGTATCACTTTTGTTTATGATTTTTATATGTAAATCACTAGAATATATAAAACTGAACATAAAATTTATGTTTTGTTATAAATGTTTAAAACTTGCTAAGCTGAAAATATTTTATTCCAAGGTGACTCAAGTCTATTAGTACTTTATCAGTTTTCAAAAGGTCTAAGGACAATTTTACAGGTAAGAACTACTGAGAAATCATACAGTAACTTCATGTTATTTTTAGTTAAAATCTGGCTTCAAAATTTTCTCTAGAAAATTGATAGTTGAATTTTATAAAATGGTCTTTCACAAAATGAGCTTAATAACTTAAAATTCAAATGTATTTTGGTTCTCTAGTTATAAGGTTTGAGAGTTTCTAAACACAAAAGACTTCAAAATATGAAAGAAATACAAATAAACAATATATATGTTGATCAATAGACCTTATAATACAAATTATATTCAAAGAAATATATTCATTGTATGGTTATGTCTTTTAAAAACCTAACACAATTCCATTCAATTTATAAATGGAAATGACAGATTACATGTAGTTTAATCATTACAGATATAAGAATTAATGTTCATGTATATAAACTATTACTAAAGAAACCTTACCAATATTTTTGATGTATAAGCACAATTCACAGAAATTCCTGTTACAAGATAGGACAAAATATTTGGTGGAATAGCTTCTGGTTCAGGAACCTTTTTATAATGCTTTTCATTTATGTAAGCTTGAACGACTGTCATTCTGTTCATCGTCAGTGTTCCTGTTTTATCTGAACAGATAGCTGTAGCATTTCCCATGGTCTCACAAGCATCCAGATGCCTTACTAAGTTATTATCCTTCATCATTTTCTACAGTGACAAAAAATAATGAGGTTAAGCTACATATAAAAATCATCTCATTACATTGAAATGATTAAATCAGAATTAAAACTTCCTGCATTCTATACATATGTAAAAAGTACCAATATAATACTAAGAACTTTAGCATATTTGACCTATTCAAATAAACTAAAGAGTACTAACTTTTTGTGGTTTCACTCTACTGGTACATGACATAATCTAATAAACGAATACAGAAACCTGTACCTATACAAAAATCACATGGACTACTTGCCCTCAACAAGTTCAGGGAAGAGCATCCTATTACAAGAGCAGTGATTTTCTGTACCAAGATACAGTGGTACTTAAAGTTAAGAAGTGTAAGATAAAGAACTAAGTCTCCTTATTAAGTAGACAATAAAAGATTCCTATACCAATCTCCAAGGAAAAAGATCCTTTAATTAGAGAAAATAAATAGCTTGTGAGTACATAATTGCTTTTTTCTTAACTTTGAGAGACTGAGTTAATACATTAAAACCATGATTTTGTCATTTTTATCTATTCCATATGTCAGAAGGTTTGATATTTTCATCCATAGGATCAAAATGTGTATGTCTACTTTCTCTCATTTACAACTAAAAAAGAAAGCAAGGGTCCCCAAACGGCATTTAAGTTAAAAATACTTTATAATTAATTCTCAACACATATGTAGAATGTGTTAAACAAATAAAATTATGTTTGCAAAATTCTTTTAAAAAGTTTTTTCCCCCTGTGATTACTACTACGCAAGATACTGCAGAAAACCAGTTTCTTGAAGAAACAAACATAGGGAAGAGATACTTTCCAAATAACTTGTGACTTAAATATTTAAAGACTAAAATCAGCCGGGCGTGGTGGCGCACACTTGTAATCCCAGCATTCGGGAGGCTGAGACCGGAGGATCCGGGTTCGCGGCCAGCCTCAGCTACCTAGTGAGGCACTCCGCAACTTAGTGAGACTCGGTTTCAAAATAAAGAATAAAAAATAGGGCTGGGGGTGTAGCTCGGAGGTAGAATGCCTCTGAGTTCAATCCCCAGTACCACAAAATAAATAAATAAATAAACAAATAAATAAATAAAGACTAAAATCATGAAGTCTGCAGTAAAGAAACCATGCTCAATTTTTTGAAACCCTAAAAGAGGATCCACAAAGACTATACTGCAGTGAAAACAATAATTGGTAACATTAGGGCCAAGTAAAGATTTAACAAAAGCTTAAAAAGAACATTACTTAAAATATTCTTATTCATTTTTTACTCAAGAACACAAATTGATCTGCCTATACCTGATCAACTGAAAATTAATGACTATTCAAAATAAACTAATGATAGCAGTGGTAAAATGACCAATGTGTCTAAAACTTGTATTTGCAACAACTATTTCTAATTACTTTAAAACATAAAAAGGACAAGTAAATGATTACATATATTTATCATAATTTTGATACATTTAGTATTCTATTTTTGAAACAAATGCTGTTAAATGAATAAAAAGAAAATAAACTCAAAAAGTAATCAAAAACAGTTCTTATCACGACAAGCCTATTGTAAAACATTTTGGAATGTTGAGCATAGGAATGCTAGGGCAGAAACTACAACTAATTACTGTATATCTCTCACTGTCAGCAATGTTATTTAAGGAGAATTGCTAATTAACATTTTATGAGAACACCATTCTTCCATTAAGTATCTTTTTTTCATTTTACCTGCAAAATGGTTTTGAAAGATTATAGTTGGGATGTTTGAAAACCAGCAGGAGGGCTGGTGAGGCTGGGCCAGAGGGAGAGTGGGACAGAGGAGCACTAAGTCAGCAACAGCTAGACTGGCCAAGGCCCTGCAGACCATAGCAAGGAATCAGAGGGTTTTATACAAGGAAATAATATAACTTGAATTTTTTTTTAGAAATGTTAATCTGCCTACAAGTGTGAAAACCAGATTGTTGGCCAATTGTGGGAATGGAAGAGTAGAAACAGGAGGCCTCCAAGCTTTTAGGACCTTGGTGAACCTTGTTTGCTCATGCAGCACAGGTAAATGGCAAACAGCTTACCTTAACCTTAGAGATGGGAAAGAGGAGGAGATATGACTTGACAACATAATTATTAAGATAATGAAAGTTAGACTAGGACTTTGCCTATAGCAGGGCTGTGCTGAGTATTTTGTCAAGGCTGCACCCCACAGAATGCAGAAGTCTCTATGAACAAAGATAATAGCCATCTGAGAGGAGGTACTGAGAATCAATGACTGCAATTCTAAAGGAAACAATGTACATTTATTGGAAATCCTCCACTTTCAGAACCAGAAAAGGAGTAACTGAATGTGCATTTTCTAAACCAGCTGAAGCTTTAAACATATATTTCTACTTAACTATTTCTACTAACCTTTACTGAATAAGCCAGTGAGATAGTGACAGCCAGTGGAAGACCTTCTGGCACTGCAACCACTAAAACCGTAACTCCAATAATGAAGAACTTCACAAAATATTGTATGTAAATCGGTGTGCACTCAGCAAGCCATGGTCTCTTCTGAACCCAGAAGGTATCAATTACAAAATATAATACTAGAATGATTACTGTGATGGCAGACATCAATAGACCTTTCAGGATAGGATAAATAGAAAAACATATTTGTTTAAATATTCCATACACTACCGATTGCCAGTTACACTATGAAGACATAATTGACTCGGTAATATTTATTTCAATTTCTCTGAGAAAGTGTTACCTCCTTTTTACACCTAAGTCATCGCTTAACATTGTCAGATTTAATTTTTGCTTCCAAGGTATAGTCCTGATCTCAGGAGGACTGAGAGGAAAGTATTTATAATTCATATACTTAATTGTATCCTTCTACTAAGGCAGAGACAAAATAGATAATGGCAAGAAAACAATAAAAGCCTAGCTCATGCTGGTGCTTTACATGTTCAACAAACAGGCAACTTGGAAATATAATCAATTGGGAGGCTTAGAATTAAATGCCCAATTCTATGTTTGAAATGAACAACAAAAACAAATTATGGGGTACATATATATAAATAAGTATATATAAATATGTATACATGATCTAAATTATTATTCCTTAATTTATTTTTGGTCTATCTTTGCTGCTTCATTAACTTAGAAATACAAGTTTTACCCATGTAATACAAAACATTTAAATGTATCTTGTGGGAAATTTAGCCTTTTATAAATACACATTTAAAAAGAAAATAACTCCGTCCACATATCTAGATCTAATACATCAATTCAGTATCTATTAAATGCCATTACCACCTCAAGTCTACCCTTTCCATTAATACTAAAGAGGAGTCAATTATGATTTAGCTACATATTACTAAAAAAATTTTTATTAGATAATAAACTTGTTGACAAGACAAGGAAAGATGTTACCCAACATACTCTTTGAAGTAGAATAATGAAACCTAAGTGATTTTAGTAATATATGCAGATTTACCTACAGTGTTCTTTAAAAAAAGTTGATAATGCAGAAGGTATGCTCTGTTTTTGTCTAATTAAACAGGGTCTCACTAAGTTGCGGAGGGCCTCACTAAGTAGCTGAGGCTGGTTGTGAACCTGGATCCTCCAGTCTCAGCCTCCCAAGTACTGGGATTACAAGCGTGCACCACCACACCCGGCTGCTTTTTTTTTTTTTTTTTTTTTTTTAACCCCTAAAAAGGAGTTCTATTGTCAGGCAGTTTTCTCGCTAAGGCAGTCACTTGGTAACTGTAGCTTCACTACAATGATTCTGTTCAGCTGAACTAAAGTAAAATGTTTAGAAAAATGAATTTTTTCTCCATAGACAGCCATAACTAGTAAAAGGATGGGCAAAACATGATAACATTATTTTTATTGTTGAATAACCTGTACTTAATTAGCTCAGTGTAAACATCCTTTCTCTCTACTGCCCCAGAAATTCAGAGAAATTTAAAGATGACTGCATGGGTTTGTAAATTGGGCAGATTTAGACAGCAATTCTAAACCTGACCATTTATTAGCCAGATGACAGAAGGCAATTCCCTTTACATTAAATAAGGATGATGGTCTAAACTGAATGATATTATGATTGTCTATAGTAACTCTAAAGGCTTGGTACATTGTGGATAAAAATAGAAAAATATTTTTAACTCACTTGCAGCCTTAACTGCATCATAAAATACTTTTTAAGTAAAAAGTATATTTCAAAACAAAACATCCCATTTTCTTTTATCTAGCATACCTGCTTTGCCAATCTGAACAGCTAGTTTTGTAAGTTTCCCTTGTAAAACAGATTTTTCCTTTTTTGGCAAATTTGCTTTCTTTTTGTCCTTTTCATCACCATCTCCACCTTCTTCACTCTTTAAAGGTTGCATTTCCATGGCTGCACCATCCTGGGCTTTTGCTGTATTTAAGAACATATATAATTTGACTGTATTTTAAAAGCACATATCACTATTAACATTTTGAAGTAAAGTATCAGTTTCTTATAAGTAACAGAAAAGGTGTAAACATTCAGCTCTGCATGTGGGTTTAAACAGAAAGAACTAAGACAATACTGATTTTAGGCTGTGAAATCACCAGATTTGAGAATGTCATGCTAGGTGATAGAAGGGATAAGGCATAGGAAGAACCTCAGGGTATTTAAACTACAAATTAAGGAATCTAAAGTCACTTCTTTTCCAGTATGTTATATTAGGTAATATTCAACACTATTAATTCCTCTCAGATAACTTACGGCCACATGTAAAGCAGAAAGATGTACATATTTACACTCTTGAAATAAGTGCAAAAAATACTTACTCTATGCATTTTGTTTCTTATGCAGTTTTGCTATCAACTATATGATAAATGTTATTTCAAATGTTAGAATATTTGAAGTGGGAAGTTATCTACATAAGCTTACTACATGAAATCATTATTAAAATCTTAACAATTGTAGACAACATGACTAAGGCACTGGCAGGAAGAGAGGTTAATCCAAGTTAATAAACACAGCTGATGTTCCCTGCCATGTGTATCCTAATTTTGGATGGATATAGTACACAGTAGATCTATTTTTGAATATAATGAAAACAAGCTAACTGTACTTTTATCTTCCTGAATTTACCTTTGTTGCGATTCTCAATAGCTCCATCTTGTTTCTTATCTGTAGGAACAAAATGGGAATTAAAGCTTTCCAAAAGAAATGAATACAGCCATGCTAAATTATGCAGAGGTAGTTCACATTTCTATAATAGAATTGTTACATAATGGTGTGTGTGTGTGTGTGTGTGTGTGTGTGTGTGTGTGTGTGTGTGTGTGTGTGTGTCTGGGCATATGTACATACCTACAGATTAGAAAACATTTGGTTTGCCAGGCATAGTGGCACATGCCTGTAATCCTAGTATTTGGGAGGATGGGACAGGAAGACCACAGGTTGGCAGCCAGCCTCAGCAACTTAGTGAGGCCCTCAGCAAATTAGACTGAGATCCTATTTCAAAATAAAAAATAAAACAGGACTATGGATGCAGCTCAGAGGTACAAAGCCCCTGGGTTCAACTCCCAGTACCCTCCTCCCCCTACAGAAAACACTGGCTTGTAATGACCTGTTCTGTCAATCATTTCCCGGGTCTTACCATGGGGGAATAAACCAAAATAATTCAGGGTATCTATAATTGTTTGATTTCTCCATAAGACTGTAGTCTTTTATAAACTGAAATACGCCCTAATATGGTACAAGAGATTTCCAAACTAAATACAGACATAACTCTAAGAAAGCATAAGAGAACAGGGATAAAGGGGGAGGGAGGAATGTTATAAAAAGACAACAGGCATACATGAGTGCTTTGGCGAGAGTGAGAACAAAAAGAACCTTTCAAAGACAGGACAGGCAAGTCAGCAAAACTAGAATATAAATGTACAAAATAAGCCAGTAAGACTACCAGTCAAGGTAATTCTCCAAATTAACTTAGCTTCAAAGAACATAGAACAATGAAATGTCTGAAGCAACAAAGTAAACAAGGAGCAAGGAGGGGATGGATCTACTGTTTGGAGTAGGCAATGAATTAAAAAGACAAAAAGGAGGCAGAACTATTCAGCCTATTTTCTTCCAACTTCTTATCAAGGAGAACTATCTTTGAAGTGGAAAACATGGAACAAATATGGTCAGGAAGGAACAGAAGCTCAGGATAGATGATGAGATAGTAAGAGAATACCTAGCTACTTTCAATGAGCTCAGGTTTGGAGAGACCAGACAGCCACATTCCAGGTTACTGAGGGAACTGAGACCGATTGCCCTGGACTGCTTTTGAGTAGTCTCCAAAGTAGTCAAGAGAATGGAAGAAGGACATTAAGAAAAGTAGTTAGATGCTAATTCCTAGGAATATTCTAGACTGGCTTAAGAAAAACAGTTGCATAAAATCATAGGGGGAAAAGGTGCTTATTGGAGAAGACAATGTAGGGGTATATAAGAATAAAGTAATTCAAAGTTTCTTATCTTTTTAAATAGGATCTGATGACTTTCAACTCCTGTATGTTAGGACAGAGCCCAATGAAGAGGGTTTGATCTGCCACTTAATAACACTCTAACCTGAAACAAGTTACATAGCCATAAGCCTCACTTACCAGTAGAAAGAATACGTCTTTACCTCAAACAGCCATGAGGTAGAACACATAAAGCACTCAAAAGTCATTATTACTGGTTTTCAAACTGCCCTCCATTCAGCATTCAGAAACCTATGGAGGGCTTGAGGAGCAAAGCAAGAGAAACTTCGAATGTGGGGCATGCCACACTCACTTGCAGCCAACATTCTTCAAATACATTTTTGTTTGAAATAAGGATTTCATAGCTAAAGATAAAACTCAAAGAACAAAACTATTAACCCAAACATTAAATACTGCTGCGGGACTACAGATGTAGCTCAGTGGTAGCTTATCTAGCATGCATGAGGCACTGGGTTTGATCCCCAGTGCCACAAAACAAAACACTGCCATAGTTACAGTAAACCAAGATTTTAGCAAGGCATTTATTTTGGAAGATCACAAAATACTCATGTGAGAAAAAAAGCACAGATTTACTATCTGAATTAAATAAATATTAAGTGGTTAATTCATAGTAAACTGTAATAAGCTAAAGTGAAAAGGGACAGAGAAGGGAGATACAGCAGACATTTAGAAGCAAGGTGCAGAGGGCCTTCTGAAAGTGGCATGCCCCCCAACTAGAGATTCTGAGATGTCTACCTATGTATGAGTTTTTATTTATTTTTTTTTGTGGCACTGGAGATTGAACCCAGGGGCATTCCACCTCCAAGCTACAACCCCAGTCTTCTCCCTTTTTTAATTTATTTTTTGTTTGGAAACAGGGTCTCACTAGTTGCTGGATGCCTCACTAAGTTGCTGAGGCTATCCTTGAACCTGCAATCCTCCTATATCAACCTTCCAAGTACTGGGATTACAGGCATGTGCCACCAAACCCGCTGTATGACAGCTTCTTATAAGGTCTTTGTGGAGAAATTACTGATGATAGATCTCTTGAAGGGATACTATATATAAAGAATCAAAATAAAAGAGATCTTTTTTATCTAATGATAGGCTGAATATAGTAAGACAAACATAAAAGCATAAAAATGAAGTCCTAGGCTTATGTCCAAAAAGCCAATTGCATAAGTTTAGGACAGGATATGTGAATAGTAGGAAACCTGAAAATCAAGATTAAAACTCAATGAGATCCAAATGTGATACAGCTTACAAAACTACTACTGAAGTAGCAGAAAAAAATAAGCAAATAGCAAGTGAGAGTTGAACTCATTTCCTGATCAAATGACAGGAAAGACTCTAAAACTAGAAAATAAACAGAATAAAGCCAATGGAAGTAATACTAACAGGTGTGGAATCTGTCTGGCTATGGTAAAGGGGATTAATGTATTGACTAAGGGCTGTATTGGACTGTTAAGTCTAAAAGAAAATTTTCTCCCCTTTAATATTATTTCCTGAAAGTACAATATTAGGTAACTAACTTTCTGCAGAAGTTTTCATAATAGAATCTCACAAAAGAAGCCTAATTTCTGTACCAATCCTTAAGATGTAGGTGCTATATTTTCAAATACTAATTCTTAAAGCAAGTTGTTATTCTTACTTTTCTTTTCCTTTTTCTTCTCATCTTTCTTCTCTTCCTCTTCACCTCCAGCTCCAAGTAAGGTAAAGATAATTCCAGTTTGAGAATTTACACCTACAGCAGTAACTACCATTCTTCCAGAGCCTTCCATTACATGAGTACCTACAACAAGAGAAAACTTTGTAAAAATTATGATAGGTTTTCCTCTTACCACCAAATTTCAAACTTAAGTAATATTAACTTCAATAGTCTCAATATTTAATAAAACTAACTGAATAAGGCATTAAATAAATCCTAAATTCTTGTGTTTAAGGTTTTAACACTAATCAGTCATATGCAAGTTCAAATCTCATTATCATGTACTAAGTGATATGGAGCAATTTGCAACATCTCAATTCCTTGTTTGTAAAATGGGGATAACAGTACCTATACTTCATAAAAATGTAATAAGATATACCTTTCTCAAGCAAGTCTATAAATATAAGGAATTCAATGAATGCTTAATATTATTAATTATAACATAAAGTATGAGGGATATTCCTCTGGACATACATTGTTTATAAAGAACTAAGCTTATAACTCTTCAGAATTCCATATTAATGAATGTCAAATTTTACATACAAAGCTTCACAATTGCTATCTAACTGAGGCTTCCATTCTAGCCTGCCTAGGTTACTGCAGTAACTCCCTAACTAGTCTCTCTGTCTTTCCAGTTCATCCTGAAATCTCTTTAATATTCTTGAAATGTGATTTTACCATATGCCTCCCAGGACATTTCTCCCTGAATTAAGTCCAATGTATTCACTTGAGATAAACTGGCCTCTCAAACGTTCAAGTCCACTACTCGAAGATAAAATTCCATTAACAGAGAGTGAGGGAGTAGATATAGGAACTCTGCCTAAATTCAGATTATGCCCCTCATAACAATCTTGCAAAAATTGGCAAGCATTACTATTATTCTTACTTTCTAGAAATTTGCTTGACGCTCTACAATTATCAGGTAGCAAGGCGAAGATTCAATCTAGCTCTATCAGAGGACAAAGAGTATCTTCTTCTTATAAAGTTTGCTTACAGTTTTCCAACTAGTACATGTACATCTCTGGACCTTTTTTCCTTATGCATTAAAAGGCTTCCCACCCCTTATTCCAATTTTTTGTGAATCTTAAGCAGGTTTCAACTTAATTTCCTTCTTTCTCTTTAACGTTCACTAAGTCTTCCTTGCAGTTATCACTTATTTGCATCTTATCTCTCAGTCCAGAAACTTCTGGAGAGGAGGATCTGCAGCATCTTCTGCCATCTTATGTAGCAAATCAATGTTCAATGCTTACTTGCTCATAAAGCATATGTACTTAATGATTTATATTTGGATATTAATTATTGAGTTCCTTATCCAACATAATTTTTTCAGTCTTTAGTTTTCTTGCTTTTAAAAATCTATATTCCAAATATTTTATTATTAGCTTTCTTGCCAGCAAAAGTGCAAAGGTAATAAGAAATTTGCCGGGCATGGTGGCATATACCTATAATCCTAGTACTTGGAAGGCTGAGACTGGAGGATCATAGTGAGAGGTCAGCCTCAGCAATTTAGCAGGACCCTGTCTCAAAAATAGAAAAATTTAAAAGGGCTGGGGGTGTAGCTCATAGATAGAATGTCCCCGAGTTCAATCTCCAGTGCCACCCCCCATAAAAAGAAATTAAACTCAAGATAATAATATTTACTAAGTATCTGTATAAAAGACAATTTGCTTCTTTTAACAATTCTGGCTTTCTGCAGACTTAAGTTTCTATGGTCTGTTCTTCCTTACCACAAAGTCTGATTAGATGTTGGCAGTTTATGTGCTCAAGCAAAGTAAACAGTTTTTGTTCAGGCCATATCCCCACTACTAACGGAATACTGCTTTTAAAAATCTAAATTTAAGAAGCCAAGAACAGCAGTGAGAGACAGCATCATGAGAGTAAATTTAAAAATAAATACATGTCAGGTTTTTAGTACATTTTTGGAATAGGGAAATAAATGCAAAAAAACTTTCCCACCCATACTGAGATAAGGGACTCTACAAAGTTATTTCAGTCTTTTCTTAAACATGGAAAATTTATAGAGTTCTCTTGATACAGTTGGTGTGTTAGGAACCTGAGTCTACATAAAGATTACCAGTCATCTCTGCAAAAACAGAAAAGGACCAAAGTTCAGTTAAAGGAAATCAACCTGAACAGCTAAGCACTATGTAAATAAGCTAGATGTACAAAAAAGTCCATGTAGTATATATAGCAAAGCAACAGGAGACTTAACTCAGTTTGCCAAATACCATGGCCCAATTAGTCTGTGGTGGTAAGGTATGATTAGATATGTTCCCTCCCTTTTGGAAAGGTTATAGATTTTATCTGGTTAACATTAACTGTAGTTCTTAGAAGCATGCCAAAGAATAAGCACAGTGAGTATATATTACTTAAAATACATGATATCAAAGATATTTCTATTTGGTATGAATTATAAGTACATCAATACAAATAAAAAGTTAAACAGAGAATACATATTCTAGATGACAGGATATTGAGGGTGTATAAATCTCAAGACTTTTTTTGACAAAACATAAATCTTTAGTACAATTGAAACTTCACCCTGTTTTTAAGTTTGTAAATGCATATACATGTGATGGCTGATTTGTTACAAAAAGACTCTGGCATATATACACATAATTACTGCGATTTTTCTTCACAGTAAGTTTCTTCATCACACATTTACAAATCTTTAAAAGCTAATGGCTAAAGTTAGGTTCTGCTCTAAGTTGTGATTCTGACTTAACTGACCCTTATCAGTATCACATGTTTAACTCTGATTTCAGTAAAATCATGTTCCACCTATAAAACTTGACGAGAAAGACTGAAAAATTGTAGCTGCCAAGTTATTGAACAGTTAAATCAGCAGAAATCTTCTGACAATGTCTATAAAATGCTAGCATTCCATAACATTTGGCAGTGATAATAGAAGATGAGCAACATTTGGCTTTTCCTAAACTCTAGTAAAAATTCACCCTAACAAATATAGTTCTGATGAACAACTTCATGAATTCTATAGAGAATGCAGGAAAATTAAGAATATTAGAAATTCAATTTTATAAAATTAGCATGCTTTTGAAATCAAGTTTTTGGTACTTTGGCTTCTTACTCAGTGTATTAGAAGGCAGTTAGTAATTTTCTGCATTATCCTTCTTATTTCACTTCCAACCAACTGTAGTTCATTTAGGCAATGACAAGAGCCTCCCAAATAGACATCCACCTCTCTCTTTCAAACTGTACCTTCACCTACACAAATTCTTCTCATCTCCCTTCCTAGAACATGTCTTAAACATGTGCAAATCCATCCCTGACTTGTATATGAGAACACTACTCCTGTACTTACTGTTGATTAACCACAGAACCTTAGAGAGTTTACATCTCAGACTCATTCTTCAGCAGTAAATTGAGGGAGATGGATTAAGTAAAACTTTAAGGATTTTATTAGTTCTTTAAAAACCTGTCTTTTGTACACCATCACAGAAAAGCCATTAATTTACTTTAAACCTATAATCATTCTCTAATTTTATACTTCAATAGGCCTGAAGTGTAAATGTGATATACAAATGCAGAACAATTCAATAGACATCATTGGCTTATATTTTAGTTTTATTACACTAATATTAACACTGACTTTCAAGTCTCTTGATTTTTGGGACTCAGGTTCCTCACTTGTAAAGTATTATCTCTGGATTCAAATATCTACAACATCTCTGTCATCTTATTTAAAAAAGTCTTCAAGGAGTGTTAAGGGTAAGCTAGCATAAAATACTGACTCCCGAGTGGAATATAAACATGAGGGAGGAAAATGTTCAGTTTATAAAAAAGAAATTCATACCTGATAGAAGTAAGGGATCCTTATCTAAAGACTTCTTAACATGATCAGATTCACCAGTCAATGAGCTTTCATCAATTTTAAGATCATTGCCCTGAATAAGTATGCCATCAGCTGGAAGAAGATCACCTAAAACAAAAAGCAGTGATATGCCAAACTGAAAAAGAGATTACAGTTATTTCATATTAAGAGTCAGATGTACTGGTCTTTTTTACTTACCATATTTTACTTGAGCAATATCTCCAACAGTAATGTCAGCTACAGGTATCTGAATGACCTGACCACCCCTGATGACGGTGAACTTCTGTTCTTGCTCAATTCGACTCTGCAAACCTCTAAACTGTTTTTCCTTACTCCAGTCATTGAAAGCTGTTACTAATACCACACACACCACTGACAAGAGAATTGCAGCTCCTTCAATCCAACCAGTTTCACCTTCACCTTCTTCCTCCCCAACAGAAACTTCTCCACAAACTATTTGGAAAGAAAGAAAATGATGATCAAAAAAAATTTTTTTTAAATGACAACATATATATATATGTATATATATATATATATATATATATATATATATATGTCCAAACAATATTTTCCTTTATCAATTTTTTTTATAGCTCTAAATACCTTACTAATCTCAAAGCATTCCACAGAAGAATGTTTAGTCTGTCAATTTTAAGTGGCTTGCCTCTGAGATTCTCAACCTTGGAGCAAGGGAAATAGTCTAGGGTACTAGTTAAGAGAAAGTACACCGGAGGAGATAAAATCTTCCCTAAGGCAAGTCAGAAACATACTCAAAGGTATCATAGGTTCAGTTCCTGACCACTGAGATGAAGCAAATATTAAATAATTTGAGTCATGCAAGTATTTTGGTTTCCCAGTACATATAAATTATGCTAACACCATAGTCTATGAGTGTAAAACAGTACTGCCTAAAAAAGTACAATCTTAATTAAAAACTTTATTATTAAAAAAATCTAGCAGTCATCGGAGCCCTGAGTGGGACATCATTTTTGTTCATGATGTTGATGGCTACTGACTTCCCAGGGTAGGAGCTGCTGGAAGCTGAAGGTGGTAGCAGGAATTTCTTAAAATAATGAGGTTTGCTTTACTGACTTTTTCACGAAAGTTTTTTTTTCTTTTTTTGGTAGCATCTGATGCTGTTCGATAGTATCTTACCTACAGTGTAATTTCTTTCAAAGTTGGAGTAGTCTCTCAAACCTTACTGCTATTTTCTCAATTTACATAATATTCTAAATCCCTTGTCACTTCAACAATGTTCAGAGTATCTCCACTGGAAGTAGATTTCCTCTCAAGAAACCACTTTCTTTGCTCATCCATAAAAAGTAACTCCTCATCCATTCAAGTTTTGTCATGAGACTGCAGCAATCCAGTCACATTTTGGGGTCTCACTTCTAACTTGAGTTCCCTGGCTGTCCCCACTACATCTATACTTCCTCTACTCGAGTCATGAACCCTTCAAAGTTACCCATGAGGGCTAGAATCAACTTCTTCTACATTCCTGTTATTGATGATATTTTGACTTCCTCTCATGAATCAGGTTTTAGTAACATTTATACAGTAGTGGCAAATTCTTTCCTGAAGGCTTTCAATTGGCTTTGCTAAGACCCATCAAAGGAATCACTATTTATGACAGCTACGACCTTATACAATGTATTTCTTAAATAGTAAGACTCAAGGTAAAAATTATTCACTGATCCATGGTTTGCAGAATGACGTTAGTAGGGATGAAAACAACATTAATTTCACTGTACATCTTCATCAGAGTTCTTGCATAACCAGGTACACTGTAAATGAAAGGAGTACTTTTTTTTCTGAACTGTTAGTCTCAATGGTGGGCTTAAAATACTCAGGAAATCGTGTTGTAAACAGATGTGCTGCCATCAGGTTTTGTTATTCCATTTACAGAGGTTTCATGTAATTGTTAAGGGTTTTTGGAATGGTAAGTGTTAAGCTTCAAATTAAAGTCACAAGCTGCATTTGCCCTGAATGAGAGCGAGTCTGCCCTCTGAAGACAGGCACTGATTTCTTTCTCCTCTGCAGCTAGGAAACAGATGGCATCTTCTTCCAATAGAAGGTTGTTTCATCTACCTTGAAAATCTGTTAGTGTAATCAGCAATTGCTGCTTCATCTTGCATTTTTTATGTTACTGAGGATTCTTTACCTAAACCTCATGAACTAACCTCTGCTGGCTTCAAATTATTCTGCAGCTTCCTGACTTCTCTTAGCAGTCACAGAATTGAACAGCTTTAGTGCCTTACTCTGGATTAGACTTTGGTTTACAGCAATGTGGCTGGTTTGCTCTTCTATCTAGACCACTAAAACTTTCTCAGTATCAGCAGTAAGACTGGTTCACGTTCTTGTCATTGTCTGTTCTCTTGCAGTGACACTTTTAAGACCTTTTCATTTGCATTCACAACTTAGCTATTTGGCACAAAAGAACTAGCTTTCAGCCTATTTTGGCTTTGACATGCCTTCCTCTTTAAGCTTAGTCATTTCTAGCTTTTGAGTCAGATATGCTACTCTTCCTTTCACTTGAACATTTAGAGGACATTGTAGGATGATTAACTGGCCTAATTTCAATATTACTGTCTCAGGGAACATGAAGCCTGAAGAAAGGCGAGGATGAGGGAAATGACTGTTGGTGTCCTCAGAAAGCAACCAACATTTTTCAGTTAAGTTCTCTATTGTGTGTGTTCATGGTATTCCCAAACAACTACAATAGCAACATTAAACAGCAAGATCACGGATCACCACACAGATGTAATAATAATGAAAAAATGTGAAATAATGCAAGAATTACTAAAAAAAAAAACACACAGAGACATAAAGTGAGAACACAATACAAAAAAGGATGCCCAAGAGTCTACTGACTTGCTTGGCATAGGGTTGCCATAAACCTTAAATTTGTTAAAAACAAAACACCCCTGCAATATATGTGAAACATAATAAGATGAAGTTCAATAAAACAAGGTATACCACAC
This sequence comes from Graphiurus murinus, assembly GCA_004027655.1. Lineage (NCBI taxonomy): Eukaryota > Metazoa > Chordata > Mammalia > Rodentia > Gliridae > Graphiurus > Graphiurus murinus. The sequence goes on along the minus strand of PVLC010003963.1, from coordinate 30,435 downwards.
TTATTTGAGATTCAGTTTCTTCATCTGTCAAATTAGGCTACCACCACCTAGGAAAAGAAGTTGTGAGGAAATGTATGAACACCTGTAAAGCAGTGGCTGGGATACCTTGCACACTCAACCTAGGGTTAATGGTATTAATTATTATATATGGTAGGCAAGACATACACAAAAAGTATTATTTGCAAGTCATGAGTTGTACTTATTATGTCAATTTTACTGCACTATGATCAAAGTTTGGCTTTAATAACATGTCAAATTAAGCAAAGTGCTACTTGTCAATTCAACTGTGTACTAGGTACCAGACACTATTTTAGGAGTTTGGGATACAGTATTGAGTAAGACATACAAGTTCCCTCTCTCCATGGAGCCCATACTAACATTGGTAGGTGGGGATGGCATAAAACAATTCAAATAAGACATAAGCAATTAATTTCAGATATCTGTAAGTGCAACAAAGAAAATAAAACATGGTGACGTGCTATAAAATGAAGGAGTGCTGAGGTTGAGTAAGCCAAGGAAGCCTTTCTGAGGTGTCCAAATGTTAATAGGGAACCAGCCATATAGATCTAAGGGAAGAGAATTCCAAAGAGACATTAGTAGTGCTCTACAGAAAGAGTTCAGAAAAGAATGCAGGTACCCCTTGAAAAACTCAAAATTATAGGATCAATACAGTGATGAAAGAATAGCAGAACAGTGTTTTTTGGACTTCAGACTGTAATCTATTTGAAGTCTAAAGTCCACTCAGTGGTATGTGACTAGCATTTTGAAAAATTAAACATTAAAATAATAAGTATATACATCCATGTAGGAAGAGTATTGTTTCTTGAAGCTCTACTCTGGCTATTTATAAATTCACTAGAAGGGATATACTTTTCTTGGTTACTATATAAAGTTATTTCCTGCTGAGTTCAACTGAATTGTCTGAAAGCTACTGGGGAACACACAAAGCTAAGGAAGGATGATACAGAAGAAAAAACAAGTAAATGAATGACACTAGGATCAATTAAAGCATATTCCAGAATTGTTTGCAGAGACTACAGGAAGGATTTGAGATGTAAGGATAGACTGTAGATTCATCTTGGGGAGGAATGTGGGACAAGTGAAGGGGAAGAAGACAGAAAAAGATCAGTTGGGGATGATATGAATAATCACAAAAAGCAACCCGAAATCATCAGCAGGATTCAACTTTTAATGAGTATAAAGCACATTTCTTAATGTTATACAAAGGTAAGATAATCTATTAATAATGTTGCCCACTGCCCCAACTCAAATGCTAGAATTTCTGTTTTAATTATTTTCAAGCTGAAGAAATAATCATATTTCATGGTGTACGATAACCAGTTAAGAAAATTCTAATTTACACTCTTTTAAAGAGTGGAAGCTGTAAGGATAACTCACCCTACCCAGTAGGAGATTAACTCTCTAAATTAGAGCAAATCTGTATTCAAGAACAGATGAATGTTGAAATACCATGTTCACCACACTGGAAACTAAAGTATTATTCAAACAAGGCATTTAAGTGGGTTTTTTATATTATTTGTTAAAACATTAAAATGCAATACTTTATAATAGTGTGCAAGAACAACAAACTGACATCAGAAGATGGAATTTATCAGTCATATTTCCACAAATACATGTGTGTAACTCATGAACAAGACTGAGAATGAGTATGATGATTTAGTGAGTTTCCCATTTGGGTTTATCTAATGTGTATTTCTCTTCAGCTATGAAAGACAATAAATAAGAAACAAATCAAATGTAGATCCAAATTAGGTTTAAAAGTTTTATAGCTATTAAAAAAATAAAAATTCAAACTTTATCTCATCTTTTTATTTTCAATTTCTGGAAATGTTTAAATATGTATGTTATAAACACAGTAATAAATATATTTAATTAACAAATATAACACTTAGAGGTATGTGTTCAAATCCTAATAATGAAATAAATAACCAAAAAAGTTTAAAGACAAATGCAAAAGAAGGGGTATGAATTGTGTCACAATTATGTAATTTTCAGTTTTAAATATTACATGCATATTTATCACTAAACAACTGAATATTTCAAAACAGAATTTGAAACAAATTGACATACTACATTTCATATATAACACTATTCTAATTATACAAATAAAATCAAAATAATCTTGAGATAGATAGTAGTGAAGTATTTTTAGAAATTGTATTGATCACCATTACAAATTTCTAGAGGAGCTGTAGGGAAAAAGAATGTAATACCAAGATCAAATTTACAAAAAGACTACAGTTTATAGCTATAAAAAAGTACTTTAATGTTTTCAAGTGCAAATACAATAAAAATCTATTTTACTAATGGTGTTTTTTTGTATAGGTACTCAACTGAGAGATATGCACAATCTAAATTTCATCTAACAAGGCAAATATTCCATTTTAAAACTCTTACTTGAGCTATTTCTGGGATGGTGTGTGCCTTTACAGTATAGAGAAACAATTCTTAAAATGCTGTCTAGGAACCCCAGGGTGATCCTTGAGGTCAACCTTATTTTCATAATAATACTAAGACATTATTTGCCTCATCTTTTATTGATATGCAATCAAATTTTCCTAAGAGCACATTACATGTGATAATGTGACACGTTAATGAAGAAGCAGATTTGAAAATCCAGCTCTTCAATTAAAGCAGACATTAAAGACATACATAGAAATGGGAAACACCACTACTCTTTTCATTATTTCTTTTAAATATTCATTATTTGAGGGGAGGGGAATTCCTTTCTATCAAAATGCTACCTATCTATGGTAACTGTAATAGGTTTATTATTTTTAAATGCAATGATAAATTTTTTTCAGCTTTCCTGGGGTATGAGTGACAAAAACTGCATAAACTTAAGGTATACAATATAACATTTTGATACATATATATATTATTAAATGATTACCATGAGTTAATGTATCCGTCACTTCACATAGTTACCCTCTGTGTGTGTGTGTGTACGTGGGATGCAATCACACTGGTATTTTAAAATTTCTTTATTTCAATTTAGCATACAGTAAATATATACAGATATAACTCGCATAATCAAAAGCTCTTCAGTCCTCAATATCTTTTTGGTTTTAGGATTCCTCAAGTGAGAAGAAACCTGAAACCTAAATGACTGAGATCAATTGGTATGCAGGTTTGTAATCATAGATTTGTATATGGTGTGGGCTGTATTTTCATGCCAAATAATATTAAGAAATTTTGATAACTTAGATTTCTATGACTGTAGACTTACAAATAATGGACTTTCTTTAAGCAGGTTACTACTTCTTAGTTTTAAAATGTAATAGGATGAAAATGTACTTATAAATGTTAAAAAAAAAAAACTGCAAACACTAACTTTGACCATGGAGCAAAAATGTCTTTATGTATTTCAATAACACTTCTAACAGATTTTGACTCTTTTAAAGGACCTTATGACACTGACAACAGTAGAATATGTTCTCAGTTGTATTCCAATACCAGAATTGCTAACAAATTTGGGAAAGAACCTGCCAGTACACCTTATAAATGTAGTAGTGCAAATTTCAGAAAGATTTGTTGCAGACCTTACTGGCAATAAGCGGACTCTACTGCACTAAAAATCACTTTCTATAGTTTTCTTATAGTGTTGGGAGTTATTGTTAAAAGCAAAGAATTTAATATCTTATTTACCCATGTAACTCTTGAGTACAAATTCCCAACATTATATAGTGACAGATGGGTAAATGAAAAACTGAAGAATTCAACTTTATAGTGCTTAACCTAGTATGACCTCACTTTTCTGATAAATACATCTACTCATCCCACATCTACCAACACATGCACTCATTCACATACATGAGTATACACAGATACAGAACACATTTTTAAAATCTGAAAGGATATACGTGTGTGTGTGTGTGTGTGTGTGTGTGTGTGTGTGTGTGTGTTAGCAGAAATATCTAGAAAGTCAGATTTGTCAGTGAATATTACTTTGTTTGGACTACCCACCCCCATTTTTTTACAACATACTCACACGAATAAATAAACCCAAGCTAGATTTCCTAGCAATTACAGACTGCGCTGGCAGTAATATTCATCTCAAATAAAAATGTTAAAGGGTAAGACAATTTTTAAAAGATAAATGAAAGTCCTAGAAAAATGGGAGCAAACAAAATCAAGCCGCTTTAAACTAGTAATTAGAGCAGATCTGCCCATCTACCCATTATAATGTAGTTCTCCAATAGTAAGGATACTTTTTATAGACTGAGCATCCCTAATTAAAAAATCCAAAATCTGAAACTTTTTGAACACCAACATGCTGCCACACATGAAATATCCCACACAATGAAACTTTGTTTTGTGCAGAGGATTATTAAAAGCATTGCATAAAACCACATTTAGGCTATGTGGTAAAAAGTGTTTATGAAACATAAATTTGGTGTTTAGACTTGGGGCCATCCTCAAGATATCTCATTACGTATAAACAAATATTTCAAAATAAAAAATTGAAATTCAAAACACTTCGGGTCCCAAGCATTGAAGATAAGGAATACTGAACCTGTAAGATAAACTTTTCTATAATGGCAAGGAAACTAGTCAAATAATACTATTAATAGAAAAACATTTTAAAAACTTGAAAATGTAGAAAGATTTGGGAATAGAATTTTGCTTTTATAATGATATTTTCCAAAAGAAACCAAAAATTAAAAACTGAACTACTTCATAACAGTGTTCTAAAAAATCTCAAAAACTATGGTAGTACAGACCATGTCAGATATGTGGAATGTCCTTATGTCACACTATCTGATAGGGGTATTGGGAAAATTATGAGGTTAATATGCTTAAAACCCCAGTCAGTGTTGGCTGGCTGTTATGTATTAAGTGAACAACCTGAACTAGCATTATACATAAAACACTGGTTTCTTAAATTTACTTACGTGCATTATCTCCTTCTGGAGGTTGATAAAAAGAAAGGCCCAATGATACTATGGCTGCAATTTCTAATATAATTAAAGTGACATCTTGTAATGCTTCCCATACTAATTGAAGAAAGGTTTTTGGCTTTTTAGGAGGTATAAAGTTCTTTCCAAACACTGCTTCTCTTCTTTCTAAATCTGCAGGGTTTCCACTTAAACCTAATAAAAAGAAACATATTTCAATGAATAGTTTTATTACTTACAAGTGAAAATAACTATTTTACTCAAATATTAATTCATTACACTTTAAGTTGCACTTCATAAGATCCTACCAAAATGTTTATTTCTATGCTTTAAGTGTACAGAACTAAAGTAATTGAAAAACATAAGTAGTCCAATATAGAAACATTTTCAACAGATAACCCAAGAATGGAGTCAAGAATTTTCACTTTCCCAACTGTTGTTGTTGTTGTTCTTCCTCCCTACTTCTCCATCCTCCTTTCTCCTTCCTCCTTTGTCCTTCCTTCTTCTTAATTTTTTGGTACTGGAGATTGACCTCAGGCACATTCTATGTCTGAGCTATTCCCCCAGTTCTTTCTTTTTGTATTTTGAAACAGTCTCACTAAGTTGCTGAGGCTGGCTTCAAACTTGTGATGTGCCCGACTCAGTCTCCCTGGGATTGCAGGTGTATGCCACCATGCCTGGCTCCAACAGTTTATTTCTCATTATACTATCTTATACCATCTTGTAGACTGTTGGAGACCAGAACACCATTGATATGACAGTTTGATAGTATTCAATGTTAGAATTAAACATTTCCCTGACCTTTATTTAGGATATTTTCCCTCCAAAAATGGGGAATATGGATAAAGATATACATGTAGATTTGATACAGTTATTCAACCTTGGATAACTACTCAGTGAAAAAAATCTTTGATTTTTATTCTTATTTACTGAAGAACAATGAAAAGTTGATTTACCATACTCTAAAAGCTTCTCTAATAAAGTATTATACTTTGGTAAATAATTTGCAAGTCACAAAACATAGGAGACTTAGAATGATTCTTCTTTCAAGAAAGAGGTAGTGCTATCAACTGACTGCACTACTGTCACTGTAAGAGAAAAGGTACACTGTAGGACATAATATTTATTGTTTGGAGTAAAGAATTAGGGAGGAGGTTAAGAGAGATTTGGCTGAACAATTCCCTTTTCCTTTCCTACACCCTCTCAAACATTTCCCCCTCTAATTTAACTCTGCCAAACCCAGCCATATCCAACTAGCTAATGCAAAGTGCACCCACATGTACATGTTGTGGGGCATAACATAGACAGCAGTGACAAATCACATTTTCCCTTAGTCTACTTAAGAATGTCAAAGAAGTGGAGGCTGAGACAGGAGGATTGCAGGTTCAAGGCCAGCCTCAGCAACTAAGCAAGGCCCTCAGCAACTTAGTGACACTCTGTTTCAAAATAAAAAATAAAGAGGGCTGGGAGGTATAGCTCAGAGTTAGAATGTCCTTGAGTTCAATCCCAAGTATCAAAAATAATGAATGAATGAATGAATAAAATAGAGCTGGGGGTGTAGCTCATAGGTAGAATGGCCCTGGGGTCAATACTCAGTGTCTGTGTCTAGTCTAGTGTCTATCTGTCTGTCTGTCTGTCTCTCTCTCTATCTCTCTCTCCAAATAAGGCTTAGATATACCCAAATACTCCTACAAGACCCAACTTCAACTTGTTCAACTTGTGTTTTTGGCAAGAGCCCATTCCAGGAAAACTATCAAAGAAGGAAGACAGTAGATCACTGGAAGGCTCCTGTTTTTAAGTGTTTTGGCTATTAATCTCAATGCTGAGGCAGGCAGAGTTGGAGAAGAGAGACAACAAAGTATGCTGTTAGAATAAATAATGAGGAATGAACACATAGATGTAATTATTTGCTTTTCTATTGAAGGTACTAAAAAAGATTCCGGAGAATGTTCTCACTAGCAACCGTAACATGATCCATGTTAGGCAATTCAAAACGCATTTTAGATTTCTGATGACAGAAATCATCAACCAAAAGCCTTCCACAGAGCTCTAAGGCTTGAGACAGAGGAAAGGCAGTAAAGGACTACAGTAATAAGGGTGATATTAGATAATGGGGATAATGAGTAGCTTTGTCTGGTCTCATGTTTTAATGCCTTTACTAGGAAACAAAATAAAACAAAAGAGATTACTAAACTGGGGGAGGTAGTACATGCCTATAATCCCAGTATGTGGGAAGCTGAGACAGGAGGATCACAAGTTCGAGGCCAGCACTTAGTAACTCAGTGAGATCCTGTTTCAAAATAAAATATTAAAGGAGCTTGGGGTGTAGCTCAGTGGTAGATGTCCTCGGGTTCAATTCCCAGTTACAGAAACACCCCATTTCTTTCTAAGAAATGTGTTTAAAAATATTAGTTATATCCATTAACTCACATTAAATAAACGACTACTTTTTTTTTTTTTTTTTTTTTTAATGTGTGTGTGGTACTTGTGATTGAAACCGGGGGCATTTTACCTCAGAGCTATACCCCCAGCCCTATTTTATTTATTTTGAAATGGTCTCACTACTTGCTGAGGCTGTCCTAGAACCTATGATCTTCCTGTCTCAGCCTCCCAAGTACTGGGATTGCAGGTGTGAAGCACCATGCCTGGCTGAATAAACTATTATAACAATAAAATAACTTGTCAAATCTTTTACTGGTTAGATCAGGAGCCAATACTTTATGTTAATTTTGAAAAGAATGTTCATAGAGCTAAAAATACCTTAAAAATATATCTTGGGAGTAACTGGGGGAGGTAAAAGCAGCAGCTGGCTCTACATGTTGAGGAGTAATTGTGAACGAGAAAAGTTCTATGTTCAATAAGTACATATCACGCTGGAGGGAGAAATAGATACACAACTGAAATAATTATGGACACAAATAAATGCAATGAAGACAGTAAACAAGGGCCACTAGAACTGTCTAAGTGGACTGCACTGACCTTTCCGAAGAGCTAACATTTCACTCGAGTCTCAATAATGAAGAATCATCCATGAGAAGACTACAGAGCAAAGCATTCCCCGCAGAATGAAAGCAAACACAAAGACACAGACCAAAACAATGTTAGAAGATTCAGGAGCCAGAAATCAAGCCACTGAGGCTAGAGCCCTGTGACCAAAAAAAGATAGGGTCGGAATGGAAAAAGTGGCCAAGAGGGAAGATTGTGGAGAGAGGATTGGCATTTGATGGAAACCACTGCAAGATTTTACAGCAGGAAGTGATTAATCTGTATGTTATAAAGATTATCAAAGCTGCTATGTGATAGATGAAAAGTGCAACAGTATAGGGAAAAGCAAAGCTGGGAGGCTGTTGCAGAGATGATGGGGCTTGAACTGGGGTTTCAGAAATGGAGGCAGAGAGGGGTTATGTCTGCCAGGTACCTTGGAAGGAGTTCAAACAACACAATGACTGGATGGGGGAATGAAAGGGAGGAAGAATAATAAAGAATGATATTTAGACCTGAATTTTTTTCAGTCCAAATGCTTGAGTGTGGGTGGTTTACTGGAATGTGGGAAGCAGGTACATTTAACTGAAAATCATGGCTAATGCACACTTGAGTGCGTGGAAGGCAGAGTCATTTACTAAGCTAGAGTAGGCTTTGGGAGTTAAGAATTAGCAGAAAGGAATGGGAGAAGTTAATAGTTCTGTTTTACAGATTTAAGCAAAACAAGTGAAATCTCATCAACAGCTGACTAATCATATTCAGAACTTAGAGAAAAGTCTGAGCAGGAGGACCATCAACATACAGATAGATAATTCTGGAGCAATGGGTTAGGTGAGAGCTCCCAGAGAGCTAGAGTGGGCAGGTAACAAGATTACGGGGCTAACTAAGACTCCATACAGCCTTGGAACACTCCAATATCTGAGCGTCAAATGGGGAAGAGAAACTAAAGGCAAATGAGAAGAAACAGCTAGTGTGGGAGAGGGGCACGAATAAAACAAGATATGTTCATGCAGTACTACAGAAACCTACCGAAGAGTTTTTAAAAAGATGATGTGGCTGGTTAAGGTGGTGAATGCCTATAAACCCAGTACTTAGGAAGCTGAGATAGGAGGTTCAATTCCGGCCTCAACAACTTAGCAAGATCCTGTTTCAAAATAAAAAGTAAAAGGGCTGGTATAGTTCAGAGGTAGAATGTCCCTAGTTTCAAACCCCAGTAACACACAGACACACACACACACACACACGCACACGGTGGCTAACCATGACAAATGGTGTTGCTGGAAGGTCGAGTAAGATGGAGACAGAGAAGGACCACTTTCTTTCTGTAGACAGAGGCTAATGACCTTGATGAGGAACAGTGTTCCTTCACAGTGTAAAGAAAAAGCTGAACAGACAATGGGCATGAGTGAGTAGAAATGGAGAGTATATATCACATTTCCAGGGAGTGTGATGCAGTGGAAGAAATAAAGTAGTAGAGGTGAGTTAAAATGGGGTTTATTTGCATTTTTTAGAAAAGATAGGTGACAGACAGTAAAGCTAATTATTTACCAAAGGAAATGATTGAGTAGAGGTGACAGCAAGATAAAAAATAACAATGAAGTAAAGCCTCTGAAGAGGCAAGAAGGAATGGAGTCCAGGGCAGGGTGTTAGCCTAATATAGGTACAGGAAGAAGCTTTCATTGCAGAGGACAAAGCAAAGTTCATGGGGAAGAGATATAGACAAGCTGGTAGAGCTGACCATGAAACTACAGGGTCCTAGTTTTTAAAAAGATGAGATAAAACTATTAGGAATAATTATGAGCAAATAAAATGAAAAATCTTTTGCCTAGTCCTATGGGCTCAGTTGATTGTACTGTAGTGGCAATGAGGCCAAGGTCATTCATGAGATTGATTTCCTAATGGTCTAGATAGCTTCACAAAGAGAAAATATAACCATATTCCATCAAAAGCAGCTTTAGAATTACATGCTTTTCAAGTTTGTATTGTGGAGAGTAAAAATAGCCTATATTCATTCTATGCATAGATAATAGTTCAATAGTTTTGTCTTTATAGTTTAACAGAAAAAGACACTTGATGGAATAAAATGCAAATTATATCAAGGCCTTGATATGTTTTATAAGAAATTGTGACTTCTCAATTGCTGGGACTAATTTAGGAAATTGTGGTGGGAGGGAGTTATTGGAAGGTTGTGAACTGATTTAACTGTAAAGCAGGGCTAATACACAGCATATACTATGGTTCTATAGATTCTGTAGTGTGTGTTAGAGAGAGGAAGGTAAGGGTGGTAACAGCAGTGAACCTGAGTAAGGCCCAGAGAAAAATATGCAGACCAAGGAGGGATGTGTTTATGTGAAAAACATGTGTCTAGGGATCTAATATACTCATCATATTCTCAATTTCAAAAAAGGAGGTGGCCCTCCCTCTCCTGTTCCCCAAATCTTAAGAGCCACTGTCTAAAGTCATCCATCCTCAAATGCCTACCATGTGCCAGGTGCTGTGAAAGGCACCATACACACAAAGGGAAAGGAGTCAGACAGGACCCCTATCACTGGTATTTGCCCTCAAAGAACTTAAGAGCATGGTAGGGAAGACTGATAAGCAAACAGTTACACACAACTCAATTTATTAAGTTTTATAATGGTGATGGTGAGGATGTTATAGGAATATATGTAGGGAACTGGAATCCAAATTTAGGGGACTAAGGTAGACAAGAGAATTTTAAGATATCAAATTTGAGATCTTAAGAATGATTATGGCCGGGTGTGGTGGTGCACGCTTGTAATCCCAGCATTCGAGAGGTTGAGATCCGAGGATCCGGGTTCGTGGCCAGCCTCAGCTACCTAGTGAGGCACTCTGCAACTTAATGAGACTCAGTTTCAAAAATAAAGAATAAAAAAAAGGGCTGGGGGTATAGCTCGGAGGTAGAATGCCCCTGAGTTCAATCCCCAATACCAAAAAAAAAAAAAAAAACAGAATGATTATGAAAACCAGGTGTGATGGCACATGCCTATAATCCTAGTACTTGGGATACTAAGACGAGAGGATTGCAGGTTTGAGAGCAGCCTCAGCAACTCAGCAAGATCCTGTTTCAAAATAAAAAATAAAAAGGGCTGGGGGTATAGCTCAGAGGCAAAACATCCTTGGGTTCAATCCTTCGTGTCTCTCTCTCTCTCTCTCTCTCTCCCTCTCTCACACACACACACACACACACACACACACACACACACACACACACACACACAGAATGGTTATGAGATAAAAAGTCATAATAAAGATATCTTTATTAAAGAATAAAGCATTTTATGCTTTATAGAAGACTGTATTTTAGGTAGATATAGTGTTTTAGGTGTGGAGATTAGTACAAATAGAGGTGCTTAGGACATAATACTATTTAAGGAAACTGAAAATTTTGCTATGCCAAATATTGAGAAGAGTCAGAAAAGATGAGATTAGAAAAACAAGCAAAGGTCAGATCTGAAGATTTATAAGCATAAATTAAGAAGTCTAAATAAACTTCATTCCTAAGGTGATAGAAAATGACTACTGGCTTTAAGCAAGAAAGTAGAAGGCAGTGTGAAGGGATCTGGGAAGAAACCAATTATTACCGCAAGAAAAGACAGTGACCTCAAACGATGGTAGAGGTGTGGAGAAACAGACGTCTTTGAGTTAAAGAGAGTTCGGAGTTAGAATTTTCAAGACTGAGTGAGAGTAGGTAAAAAATTCATGTCACAAGAGTAGGTAAAAAATTCATGTCACAGTTAAGGTCACCAAAATTTCTAACTTAGTAGCAAGTAGCTAGATATTTTCACTGGAAAGGAGAAAAAGAGAAGTATGCTATCAGAATGGAAAGTTTGGAGAGGAAATGGAGTTGTCTAAAAGGAATCAGACCTTCGGGCCCAAGCCTGGGGGGAATTCCTGTACTACAGCTACTATTGTGGGAATCACTAGCATCCAGATGGCTTGTGAAGTCATAGGCATAGATGGCATCACCCTGAAGAGTACACAGATGAAGAGAGAGTGAACAGATGAACAGAAACCTGAGGATAACCAACATCTAAGGGAAAGTACCAGAGGCTCATGAGATTGGCCTGTAAAGAAGAAAACTCTAAGAGTATAACATAAGGATGATAGACGAGAATGTTTAGAAAAGGACAGATGTTTACTTTAATCTGAAAGCTAAGCTTTTTAAAAAACAAAACTAACGCCATGCTACTTCAAGTTCTTTCCAATATGACTCTAAAAAAACAATACAAATTTAACAGAGAAATAGTAGTGTTGCAATTGCCCTAAAAAATATCTATAAGCAATGAAAACCAGTAACCTGAGCAGGTATTAAAATAAACACATAATTTTCTACTATAGCAATTAAAAATTTCAGGGACAAGATCTCATAGGATCATCAATATAAAATTCTCAAAGTTAATTCTATACAAATATAAAAACATATATGCCTGGTACACCATGGTCATGAAAATACTTGTTCAATGCCTGTGCTAATTTGATTACCAAGTACACTTTGGTACATAAGTGCATTCTCGTAGTAACCTGTAAATCAACAATGATTTAGCCTAGGTAAAGGGATGATTTTCTTAGAGTTAAAATATATTTCTGTGTATCAATGTCAGTATTAATTTGTCTATTCATACCATGAAGATATGGTCAAAGAATATCATTACAAGAGCCTTACTTCTAGTGAGGCAAATATAAACCGTCATCCGAAACATTATGGAAACTTTAGGCAGTCAGAGACAACTGCTTCCTACTGTATACCTCTCCTGATTCTCTCCATCACTGTCTCTTTTCATATTTTCTTTGCTGTTTTCCTTTCTAACTTGATTTTAGTAACCACCACTTAAAAAGTTTAAGTGTCTCATTTGATTTCTTGCCCTTTACAAGTCCATGAAGCCATGTTTCTTACAGAATGCCACTTGGTAGCTACTTTAATTTTTATGAATTCATTTTTATATTTTAATGCAGGTCTACTGAGTAATAAACATGATACTCAGATTACAGGCCTGCAGACTACCCTATTATTCAATATAAAATATTTCAGGAATATATCAAAATGGAAAAGATACCAAAAGCTATTATAAAAAACAAAAGAATCAAAAAATATGATTTAGAATGTGAATAAGAAAGTCTATGTAGGAAACTAACAAAGATACAAAAGAAATAAATTGTTAAGATAATTTTATGCACTTAGTATGTTATATGCAGATACATTCTTGTATTCTGAGGACCACAAGGCAGATGCTTAGTCTTAAAAGACAGACATAAAAATATGAAGTTACTCATCTCAATTCCAGTTAACCTTGAAATTTATAGTTCTAACTAAGAGTGATAATGATTAATCAGAACCAACCACGAGAGAAGTTTTTAATATGAAAAATTGCATCTGGTTCGAAATACTTCCTACTGGTCAAAATGCATATAGTATTCTTCAGAACAAGCCCAAGAACAACTCTGTTACCGAGAACAAGCGATACAATGGTGGGACAAATGAAACACAAAAATGCAACTACTTGAACAGAAAGGGCATGCCTTTAGAGATCAGATTGCTAAATAGAATGCTATAGGCTTAGATCTTGAATGCCTCCCAGAGACCTATGTGTTGAAGGCTTGTTCCCCTACCTGTGACACTACTGGAAAGTGATGGAACTTTTAGGATGTGGGACCTAGTGGAAGGAAGATAGGTCATTGAGGGCCCACCCTTGAAAGGGATATAGACTCCTGCCCCCCCCCCCGCCACTTCCCTACTAACATACAGTGTCCAGCTTCCTCCACCATGTGTTCTTGCCAAAGGTATATTACCATGACACAGGATTAAAAACAGGCCAACCACCAAAGACTGAAACTATCAAAACTGTGAGTCAAAATACACCTTTCCTCCTTTTAAAGTTGATTATCTCAGGCATTTTGTCACAATGATGTAACACTAACACATTAAACTTTAATTCAAAATTTTTTCACCATTTAACTCCAAAACAATGTATTTTCCCATTAAAAAATACTACTGGGAAGAGAGAACACAGATACCTCTCTCACAGTATCTCAACTCTTTCACAAGCTGTGTGAGTTGAATTTTTAAAACAGGTAGTACCCTATAGTGGTTAAATCATGTTCTCTGTATTCAAAATGACACTGTGACTAGAGTGAAACTGTAGGTAAATTGTTTAACTTTTTTTGTGCTGTGGGCTTTTTGCCTGTAAAATAGAATAAAGGTGTTAGAAGGAAAAAGTAAGTTAATCCTTCTAAGTGTTTATGCCAACCAGCAAAAAAATTGCTATTTATTATAAGTGCTACCTACAATTAAAGTTGTTGCTGTTCGTTAGAAATATCTTGAATCGTTCCTCCAGGCTTTAAGCATTCTAATATCAGCACCCCGAATATTTCTGATTTGCCTTCCCTATTAATTTTCTCTCAAGCATATGATGCTAACACACTATACATTTAACCTAATTGTTTTGTAAACTGTTTCCACCATGCAGAAGGCATGATTTTTGTTTTATTCATGGATGTACGCTCAGGGCCAGAAAAATGCCTATGACATAGCAAATAACTTTTTAGGCGGCTATATTAAGCACAGGAAAACCAGTATCCTAGAACTGATGAAAGGACTGTATGTATTGATGAATGAATTAATAAATGAAAGAACTAAAGCAACTTCAGTTTTACCAATCAAAATCCACACTTTGAAGAATCATTTTAATTCTCACTTTCCCTGACTATAAACAAATTATTTCAAAAAGAATACTTGTCTAGATAATGTCCTCATGTATACAAATTCTTAGGTGTTTATTGCTGATCATGTTTCACTTATTATCATGTGTCCAGCTGATCAATGACAAAACGTTTAATAGCTTTCTGTGTGAAATATTTCTACTAAACTATGAAGAGTCCTTTAGAAATAATATTCCTATGAAGGCTCTTGATGCTTTTATTTATATTTTCAATAACTATAAATACAAATATAATACTTGCAATAGGTTGTTTCATATTCCTTAAAAGAGTTTGCATATATAAAAGATGTAAAGATGATAGTATGTACACATTTTAGTAAATATTTAATTCACAATACTGGGAAGAACATGAACAAAAATTTCCTGAAGACAAAAGAGGAAAAAAATAATGTATTCTTTATTTAATGTCACCAAGTACCAACGATTCACATAAAATTCCAATATTAAATCAATGTGTTCTAGAGCTTATCGACTGTGTCTATAATGTTGTCCAAATGGTATATATCTAACCCTTTTCAGATTTTTAAGAACCATTGTATTAGAAGCAAAATTTTCAAATACTTCACTAATTAAATCAAAAACAATGCAAGAAATATTACCCAAAATAACAGCACAGAAGAAATGCACTACAAACCAATGAGAAATTGTGTTTGTAAAAATGAGATGGCATAATAGATGGGCAGTTATTAGGAAATAAGAATTTTAATTAACAGTAGATAAATACAAAGACATAGTTGGGGGAAGGATAATTAGGTATAGAGCTGAAACAAGTTCAGTAAAGCTTTTATGAACAAACTATGTTGTGACACTGTGGGCTCTTTAACATTAATATCTTCTATTAATTTGGTAATCATAAAACATTCATCAATTAGGTTTTAGCTTAAATGTAATTAAGCATATGTGGTTAAGCTCAATTAATGCATATCAATTCACATACAATTACATAAATGTTTTAAAGAATTTTTCAGTGTGATTTAAAATCCTTTAATATTTTGGGCAATTATTTATTCAATATGACCAATGTGGCATGTTTCAGGAAAAATGTTAAGAAAAACACCTTTGGATAATTTTTCTAGAACTGATTTTGAAATATGTACTAAAAATATTTTATAGTAATAATTTCTTGTCCTTACTGAAATAAATTATAACTACCCAATAGTTATCTTCACGTGTTCCTTCCCACACTTACTTTGCAATTTGGAAATGTCTTCCTGAAACCTAGTATTAATTTTATGTTCAACATAATTAATGTATAAAAGGCCATCTTTTTCAAATCATTTCAAACACTATAATGCAACGAAATTATAATGAATTTTCCTTTCTAGAGTCTCAAAAGGAAACTTGTAATAAAAAAAATTATAAAACCAAAGATTTCTTTGAACTTATGAAAATTCAACAAAGACTAAAAAATATTTTTAATCAAAGAAATGGCTGTCAGGTCAAAAACTAAGTGCCATCCAATCTACAAATTTTGCTCTGAGACTTCCTGAACTAATTATTAAAGTTTAGGTTAAGCCCCACAAACTAAAAACAACTTGGTTACCTACTGGCACCTGGTAAAATGAAGGATAGTGAGAGATTTATTTCTACTGAATTCCCTGGAGCCTAGTTCTATCCTCTATTATCAAGAGTGGAAAGACAATCTTATTGTAAACAGGCAGCAATAATATGTACAAAAGGACAAAATATTTCTTCCCACCAGTTTAAAACACATAAATTAATCTGCAACATTATTTCTTGATCTAAACATACTTTAACTGTGCTAATCTGGTAACTACATTTCAATGCATTACAGTTATCACATAATTACATTAATAGCCAAGACAAAGATAAGCATATTTACTACAAATCATAATATATAGCACTCTCTGTACAAAAGACTAAAAGCAAACACAATAAAACTCACCTTCATTGGGAGATGTTTTCAACTTGGTGCAGATTCCATAGACATCTCCATAGCTTTCCTGTATTTTTCGTAATGCATCTGTGGACCTGAGCTCCATGAGAGCCCGTAGCTCTGCAAGCGTAATTCCAAAGTCTCCATCATGATTAGCTTCTTTCAAAGAGTTTTTCACACCACTATATGCAACTGAGTTGTTTGCCATGTCGCCCATTACAAGAATAATTTATTAGGAGGAAAATGTTTCCCAAAAGAATCTAATTTTCACTTGATATATTTCCAAGATGAAAATCTTTTAAATATGAAAATCTTTCTTAAACCAAACACTCATTGTACGACTTTGTAAAGCAGCATCAGCAGCAATATTTCCCAGAGAAGAATCTTGATCTTTGGCCCATGACTTGGTTCTTCATATCAATCATGAGATGTACATATCTGTAAGAAGAAAACATTTGAAAGTTAGTAAGATTCATCTCATAGTAGTGTGTGTGTGTGTGTGTGTGTGTGTGTGTGTGCGCGCGCGCACAGTTTTTTTTTTTTTTTTTTTTTTGTGGTACTGGGGATTGAAGTCAGGGGTATTCTACCGCCGAGCTACACCCCTAGCCCCATTTTTTATTCTTTATTTTGAAACAGGGTCTAAGTTGTGGAGGGCCTCAGTAAGTAGCTGAGGCTGGCCGTGAACCTGCAATCCTCCTGTCTCAGCCTCCCAAGTACTGGGATTACACGTGTGTGCCACTACGCCGGGCTAGGCATACTTTCTAAATACCATCTGATAATAAGAGTATACTGCTTAATTTAAAAAGTATTTGTGAACTATGGTTTCATATCTTTAAAATTTTTTGTATGATAAAAGATCCAAGCATGATTTCTAAATAAAACTGTATCAAAAGATAATAAGTATCATCATTATTAAATCAAACTGCATTTCACATGGCAAAATTTCATTTCTCTGTATTATTATTAATAGCTATCACTGCAATACTTAGTTCCAAGCACTATGCTAGTTGCTTTAAATGCATACTTTTATTTAATCATCACAATTTAATCCCATGAAGTATTACTACTCTGTATTCTACTAAGAAGAGTAAGGCGCTAAGAAATTTAGGTTTAGGCACAACTAACAAATGGCTGAAATATTGAGGCTGGACTGTTTCCTTTCATACATGGATCCCTCTCTGAACTTTTCATATAGAATAGCCTCTGTAATAACAAAAAGCACTTTTAATGCAAGTTTTTGCAATTCTTGGCCACCCTGCCATTCTGCCATCGTTTGGCTTTTTAAAACTATCTTCCATATGATTTGTCACATATTACCACCTTCAGTCTTCTTTTGGTTACCTTAGCTAAAGAAATTCTCTTCTCCTTAGTCTTTTTTATTATTTTATTTTCTTTGCTGACATTATCATCATCTAAAATTATCTTGTACATTTGCTTGAATGTTATTTTGTCTTCTTCCACCTACATATTAGTTCTGAGAGTAGGGTTTGTCCATCACTATACTCTGAGAATGCAGAATTCTGCTAGATCATGATCGACAATAAAAGTTTGAAAAACAAATGACACATTTCTTCACTGTACTTTAAATTCCTCTCATTATTTGAATCTACCTAAAGGTGAGCTCCCACTCTTCTTTGTCCACATATATTCTTTAAGCGGTCACCTCAAAAAGTAATATGCCAAAGACTGGATTCATCATATTCCCTTGTTAAAAGAGCTCCCTTTCACAATCACCTGGGCTGGAAATCTTATCTTTGATTTCATCTTCTCCAGTTTCAGTGAGTTACTGGGTTCAGTTATTTCTTCCTTTGAAAAATCTCTTCAGTGAAACCCTTTTTCTTCTTCAAATTCCTCTACACAAACTATAATCGCTCCTCCCTAGGTTCTTCCTCATTCTAACATCTCTTACATCCCATCCCTTGTGCATTTTGCTACCACATTTAGTTTTTTAAAATAGGTATCACGACATTGTATCTGAACCTACAGGAGAAAAATACAGTCCTATTGAGCATGCCTGTTTTGGAATTCAAGGCCAAGCTCCAGTCTACTGACGCAACCTCTCTCCCTCCCCGAGTAATCCACTTCCACCAACTATAATATTTAATAAAATGTCTGATGATTAGAGGCTAGAAAACACTGTTAAGTGATACTAGTTTTTAGCTATGAAATTGTTATAAGGATGTTTGCAAATGATGGTATGTGGTTTATATATCATGATTTGGCATGCACCAGTCACCTGTAGGGCTGGTTAAAATACAAATTGCAGGGCCCTGCCTCCAGAGTTTTAAATTCAGTAGGATTAAGTAGAGGCTCCATAATTCCCATTTCTATCAAATTCCCAGGTGATGCTGTCCATCCATGGAACCCACTATTCTCTACAATGTTTTCACTGTGAGAAACATTGGACTGGAGAATTGATTAAAAACTTACAACAGTGAGTTGAGGATGACTGGTTGAGGAAAAGTTGTGAATGACTGGTTGAGGAAAGTTTTCTTGCCTTGGGTTAAACTTTCAAGGATGTAATAGCAATGGATTCTGTAAGACATTTTCTTTCTTTGTCTGCTTCCTCCCACTTCACAAACCCTAATGCTTGCACAATTACTACCAATTTCACCATCTCTTAGGCAAAGTGGGTTCTCTCCCACTCACACATCAATTATTATAATAACCCAACTTCAAAAACTAGAGATGGTGGTAATTTGACCACCTTTTTGAGTTTTTATATCCAAAATTTGTTGGCCTGAACATCAAGTCAACTATAAAATAGATTACTATTTGTCTAAGAGATAAAATAATTAAGATTCATATGTCTGTCCTCTCATTTTTTATGAAGAAGAATTTTCTATGATAACTCCTAGCCAGCTACCCAATAATTACCACTGAGGAAATAATCTTCCAGACAGGACAGTGTTCTAGAAGAGCCAGACATACATAGCTTCTTTACCTCTCTGCCTTCTTTTGGGAGTCAGATACCTACAGGACTCGTGCATTCTGGTCTGAGGTTAAAAAGTCTACAGTTGTTTAAGCTGCCTGGAGTACAGGAAAACATCTGTCTAGTTCTGGGTCCAATATTAGAACCTAGAAACTCACTGTTATCACACAGAACCAAGTACTCCATTTCAACTTTTATCAATAATGAAACTGATTTTTTTATTCCTTTGTGTCAATTTCTATATTTTTTCTTGACAGAATTCACACAGGAGAAAAGAATGCTGTTTATTGGATGTCCTTAAAGTCCTCAACAAGAAGGATGTGTAATAGAGTTGAACCTATATGGTTGACTCAAAAAGCCATGTTTCTTACACTATACTGCCTCCACTTTATGTCTCACTTACTGGGTCATAATAAAAGTTTTTTATAAGTAAAAAATAGTTAAGTGATTACAAATGTACCTGTTTATATAATCAAATCAGTACTGAAGAGACACTGTTGTGAGTGTTTGTAATATGTCACCTCAACATCCTTTTCCCATCTTTCAGTAAAATCCTCACTGTCTGTTTAGGGATCTGCCCTTCCCTGTCACGCAATAAATCTGAGCAGAATTCCATCACAGATATCCCTCAGCCCCACTGATCACTGGTTCAGGAATGTGAATGTGACTCCAAAGGAGCAATGACTGTGGAGGTAGAGATGTATGGGGGGGGGGGGGAGACACAGACAGACACGGAGAGTGCGTGCGCAAGCTGTTGTGGCCATCTTGGATCCACAGAAAGCCTCTGAGAAGGACAGGGGGTAGGAGAGGTCATATATCATTTGAGTCCCTAGGTTAATCAATGACTAAAGTTTGTACTATCCTTAATCTTTTCAGTAATTGGTCAATAAATTCCTTTTAGGGATTGAGTTTTCTAACACTTTGCAACCCAGAGAACCTTGATAAATACAGAATTATCAATAATATTCAATTTCCCTACTGTTTAAGCATCCAGGGAAAAGCACCAAATGCAAATGAGTCATTTGAGTACCAGAAGTGGACTACTTGAATTACTGGTTACCTACAAATTACTATCAGGCTGTCATCTATTTCTAGATGGTCTAAAACTTCCCTCTTCTACTAATTTCCTCTTTACCAACAATTTCATTCATCTAACCAGTTAACAAAAATGCTAAGGATAACAAAAGTTTTGCTTTTTATTTGTTAGCCACAACGTGATAAGCAATAGATGTGATTATTAGGGATTAGAATACAACAGAAAAAGCAGGACATCTATTTGATTCTCCTTATCTTTAAAGGTCTTTTTTTAATCTTTCATTTGGAAAGCTTAAAAAAATGGTAAATAGAAGCTGAGAGGGATTTTTCAAGAAAACACACATCTACTATATGTAGGACATTTAAGTCTACAAAATTTATCCCAGAATAAATGATACCTCTGATCAAACCACTGTTGACAGTCTTTGAGGTATTATGTGAAAAGACAGAAGAAGCTGAAAAATAGGGATGACAAAAATGTCTCTAATTTTTAAAAAGGGGAATAAGGTGGATTCCTCCTGATACATAAGCTTTCTTGTGAATGGGCAGAGCCCCAAAAGCAGACAAAAGGATGATTGTGAGATACCAGTAATGAGTGCAGCTCATAAAGAGAAAGCTTTAATAGTACAATTTCAATTCCTTCTTTCACAAAGTCACTTGACTGACTGTGGAAAAGTTGTATAAAAATTAGACTAAATATGACAACTAAAAATAAAAAAGGGAAGATTAAAAGAAAAATACAGAATAGTCAAGTAAATTATGGGATGAAATATGGATGTAAAAATGATTTTAAATATTACACAGCAACATGAGATTCTAGCAAGAAACATAGAAAATATACATTAATACAACTAAGAATATTAGTAACAAGAGGGGAACAACTGGAAAGAAGCATTTTAAATGCATTATTGGTTACTCAATTTCTGAACGATTCTAAATTTTAGTTAATGATTTGAAGACATATAAATTATGTTTACCAATCTATAAAATGACTTGAAGCTGGGTATATTAGCAAATATGTTAGATGATAGGATATGGACTGAATAGACAGATGGAAATGAGGCTAAATTTAATTGAGAAAAAATATGGTCTACCATATTTATCTGAAAAACATAACTGTATAAATATTATATATAAGAAATGCAAAGCATATATACAAAGACAAATGTCCAATCCACTTAAAGCTAAATATGCATTAACTTGGTATTAATTAGCATTATAATGCCAATATTAAGGTATCAACCTTAGAGTAATTACTAATTTTTTGAAATGATTAGGCAAAGCATTAAATTTAATCCAAATCAAAATAAAATACAAAGCAATTTTTATGAAGCCTTCATTCTTTTAATATCTATTGATAGGTGAATGGACTACCAAGAGGTAGAAACTGTAGGTAGGTGGGACATGGTTGGAGGAAATAAGTCACTGGGTGACTTACCCATGGCCACTTTCTCTGCTTTCCAGCTGCCTTGAGCTACTCTGCCACACACTTCACCATGGTGTTCTGCCTCACCTCAGAACTAAAGCATTGATGCCAGCCAACTACTGACTAAACCCTCTGAAACTGAGCCAAAAGAAACCCTTCCCCCTCTAAGTTGTTTAACTCAAGAATATGTCAAAGTAACAACAAACTAACATAAGATAGTATAATTACTACACAACTGAGCCTAGATTTAATGCCTATTACACTGAAAAATTACTGAAAGGAAAAACTGTCTAACATATCTCCTGTCTTGGCACGAGGAACTATGTATGATTTCTCAACTTTCTTTTTTAATTCACTTTCTGTAGGAAAACAACAACTTTTACCTGATTCAATCCAATAATTATTAACAATATTTAATAAAAACTAATAATTTACTGCACAGTATTAGATATAAATGAAATAGTGGAAAGAGCAGATGGTTGACACCATACACATCAAAGAGCAGACATCTGAAGATCACAAATGATGGAGTTTATTTTATAAAAAGTTTTGGCCTGTTATAAATATTTCATTAGAACATGGTGAAGAAACCTAAGGATGACTCAATATATTCTCAACTCTTTCTTTTTTTTTTACATTTCAAGGGGCTTAAAGAAAACATATACACTCGTATAAAAGAACATTCAAGTTATACATATTAGGAAAGTAATTAATATCTGATGAATAAAGAATGATATATATATATATAAAAGATTAAATCCACAAAAGATTTTAGTTTTAGAGAATGATACAGAAGAAATAAGCATTGTTTACAATGTTTTATTAGCCTCAAAGAATTCATAAATATCATCCCTGTGTCTGTTGACTTGAAATTAGTCCCATTTCCCTCAGTAATTTACTTATCATCTAGTAGACTTTCAAAGGCAGAACTAAGTACAGTATTTTAAAGGGCAAGTTATCACTGCTATCAGTTATAAATCCAGCATGACCATTTCAGCAAATCTGTTAGGGTGGGTAGCAAATGGATTAAAATAGGGGAGGGATTAATTTGTTCTTCTATAATAGCCTTTATCATACAACTGAAACAATGTGTTTACCTCTCTGTCTTCCCCAATGAACTGTGAACTCAAGGCAAAATTTGTGCCATTCATTTTTAACCCCCAGCACTGTCTGGAACATAGTGGGGCTCAATGTTTATTGAATAAAAATGTTCTTGTTTGAACCTTAAGCTGTAGTCAATTTGAAAAAAAAAAAAAATGTTTTGAAACAGTAGCAATGACAATTCAAATAGAACAAAACTCTGTGACATGTTTAAAATAATAGGCTACTGATAAGTCTGTTAGATGAGTTCAGAGAAAGCATTTAAGGAGTTTTTGAACCATTTTGGTATATAAATCAACTTAACTATCCTCTACATTCTTTTAGACAAAAGAAGTTAAAAGGTATTTCAGATTTTCAAATTAGTTACATAGTGTTTCACTGAAGTGGTCTTCAACCAGGGTCCTAGATACTTGAGGGTATGTAATCAACAATATTATTTCAATATTTCATAGACCAAAGGAAATACACACGAGAAATAATTTGTTATGACTACCCATGCTAAATAAAAATGTACCAAATTAATATGGCAATAAAGTTAGCAAATAGGCATAAATGATAAATATCTTATCCAATAAAGGCAATTCAGTAAGAAAACCCTCAATCCCATCCCTAGTTATCATCTTCTCTGAAATGTATTATTTCTACTTTATCTCCCACTCACAGGTCAACCCACTACAATTCTAGCTTTTCCTGTTGCTGCAATGAAACTACTCTTCTAGGTGACCGATGACCCTTGTTGTTCTTAAGTTCAATGAACACATTTAGTCCATATCTGACATGCTAGCAATCTTCGCTACTCCTACTCCTCTGGCCCCCACCCCTGCAATGCTCTGCTGCCTTGATTCCTCTGTGGCTCCCAACTCCTCTTCCCATCACACTGTCATCTCTGGCCGACTATTCTCACTTCCCACTTCTCCAGATATCAACAAGGAAATCAGTGGGGAGAGACGGGTAGCATGGTAATCTTTATCATAACTGTTTTCATCTGGTGTTAGAGAAAATGAGATTGGTTTATAGACTGTATTTGCATGTATATTTACAAGGCTTTTTTATGTTTTTTTCTTTTTCTCATATTTCAGAATTTCACAATTCAATTAAAATGATGAAACCACACTATAACAGTCTGACTCAGTGAAAGTGTGGAAAAACCACCCAGTTTCCTTATCCTAGCCCTAAACACAGCTCCTATTCCCATAACCTTTAGACCATAAAGGAATGTACCATCCATCCCAAAGCAGAACAAGTTCTATAAATTGGTAATTCACCCCCTTCCCCAGGAGGGGTGCTTTTGATAACTGTCATTTCTGGTATGGATTATTTGTTCATACCAACAAAGTACTTGATTAAGGAGAGTATATAAACTATGCAAATGATCCCAAACACAGATATCTTAAAGCTAGCTACAGACATATTTGCCTTATAATCAAGTAAGTTGGTACTTTCTTATCTCAAACACTGACAATACCAGTATCTTACGAAGTTAGCCTAATTTTTCAACGTTGTACTTACGCAAAAAATCACGATCCCTCTGAATTTATCAAAACCACAATAAATTTAAGAGTTAATTCTACATAACTGCAGATTGGTGATTCTCAAGCTTCAGTATGCATCTGCATCAGCTGAAAGGCTCCTTAAAATATAGATTGCTACACTCTACTTCTTCTGTTGATCAGGGGATTTGTATGAGAGTCTACATTTCCGACAATGCTGATGATGGGAATGTTGCTGCCACTGTTTGGAGAACCAGTGTTGTAGGTACTTGTGCACTGAACTTTGACTATGGAACAAACTGTTGGATTGTCATTTTGATCCACAATTTCCTGACAAAAACATGAGCAAATTACTCATGGTTCTTTATTATGCTATTCTCAATTTGCATGGATAATTGAAAGCAGAGCATTGTCTAAAAATATTCTGTGAGCTGGTTCTTTGAACTGTGTTGGGTTTTTAATACCAAGCATATTATTTTTTTCTATTTAAGCCTTATATTACACAAATATTATATGTAAATAATTTGTTTCATTCAAAGTAAAAATGTGGTGACTCACATTGCTATACTTATAACATATATTGAGTTATTTTAAGCACCCAAAAGTATGAATTTAACAAATTTAGCAGGGGACTCTATTTTAGATACCTATCTTCTCCCCCCCCCCCCTCAAATAAGCCATAATTTGTTTTCTCCTACTTTCTTGTTTTAGTTAGGCATTTAAGAACCTTTCACCTTTACGGTAAAGGTCCTAGTAAAAAGTAAGTTTTTGAAAAGCACAAAAATAAGGAAAGTTAATTTTATATAACCCAGTACAATTTACCAAATATAAGAACATACTATATCTCCAGTTAAATATGAGAACCAAATGTTCTATCATTTTCTAGTCTCACTGGTGTTGAAATTTCCAGCTATAGTCAAAGAAGAGATTTCTAAATTAAAACTGTTTTTTTTTTTTTTTTTTTCCTTTCCCTTCTGTTCAGGAGCTAGAAGGCAATATGAACACTTGAATGTCACACCAGCTGCTCTGTCGGCCTACTCAGCTCTTAAGAGCTTCTATCCTGTCAATGCACAAGAACCTACACTTACATGCTTAATGAAACAGGATGCTCATTATGTCACTGAACAAGCTCAAAAAAAAAAGTTGGCAATAGTGAGAGAGGCATAACTTTTATCTGTAAATTAGCAAGGGCATTCTGTTATTAATTAAAAACTCTAGATTCAAAGATTTATTCCAGTATTTGAGCAAGTGAATACAGAATTAAGAACATAAGACACTTTCCCATTTCTTTATCCCCATTTTATTTATGTAGTTTGATAGTTGATGGTCTTCTCCAATTTCCAGCTGTAATTATTAAATACAACTCAATAAATCAATACTCATTTTTGCAAGTAATCTGGCTGAAAAATAAGCTAAGCTATATTTTAAAGAGGATGTCAGGTAAGAATTTGATTTATGATTAGCTCCTTAAAATGCAAAGAATATAGCTATTGGGGATGTGTTGATCTGTATCTTTCTCTATCACATCATGCTGATGAATCTTCAAATTCTGGTTTCACATACTCCTAACTTTCATTCTAAGACTCTGATATGCACTCTGTTAACCGCTATTCAAGGTCAGTGTCATGCATTAAAGTCCTCATCACCTGGAATTGTTCTCTTTTTAAGATTTCTTCTCAGAGGCAACTTATATCCCTTTATTTTGCTTCTACTGAATCTTATGTATGCATTCTGACCTCCAGGCTAAAGGCAGTCAAGATCTCTTCAGATCAATACTTGCCTCCCTCAAAAAACTAACTTCCCCATGGTCTTCATGTCTGACTTGCTCTTTATCCTCCTACTACAGCCATCTGGTTAATTAGCTACCCTTGAGTAGACAAACCATCTGGCTGAGCAATGCTGTTATATTTTTTAAAAAAATTTGAGTCCTTAGTTCCACTAGAAATGTATTTTTCTCAGCCATATATAATCCACAGACACATCGCTTAACTCTTCAGAGCATTACTCTTTCAATTCTAAATCTTTACTAAATTACTTCGTCTCATCTATATTTACCCAGGATACTCATGTCCACTCCAAGACCCTACTTCCTTAATTGTCACTGCAAGGAACTCTCTCCTTCCCCTAAAAAGCATGCCTCAAGTCAGCAAAGTCTTAAGCATGCCTTAAGACATTTTCTTAACCCATCAACTTAATTCTTTTTTTCTTTTCTCCACCTCTTAAATGTTCTTTCCTCAATGCTTCTTCATCATTCACTCTCACCTTGACCCTGGCCAACTGGATCTGTCCTTCTGTCCACATGCCACTGAGATGACTCTTTAGGGTGACTGATGATTTCAGGCTGTTTTTCAGCCCACATCCTCTTCTAGACTTCTGTGGTATTACAGTATTCTTTCCTCCTATCCACTGTATCTCTTGCTTAGTTCTCACAGGTCTCTAACCAATCCTCCTCTGTGGGTATGTACTGGCTTTTTAAAATCTTTACCACACCCTAAATGAGGGTGTCACCTAGGGATCTATTTACAGGCTTCCCTCTCTTCTCTCCAACATTCTCTCTTGGCAACTCAAATCACATCATGACCTACATCTACCACCTTGATAGCTCCAAAATATGTTACGGCTGTCAACGTACATCTCTACTTGAATATTCTGCAGTATTCAAATCTATTTATCAATATTAAACTACTCATTGTCTCTCCAAAATCTGTTGTTGTTTTCCAAAGTTCCTATCAGTCCCAAAGATATGAGTAAATCTTAAGTCCACGACTGTCTTCACAGAGTTTAGAGTCTAAATGAGGGAGAAAGACAAGTATGCAAACAGGCACAACTAAATGTTGTAGAATCACAAAATAAATGTGAACATGCAAAGGACAAAGTGTTAAATGAGTATATTCTGATTAGGAAGGTATATCCTGTTACCTAAACTAAGGCCAGTGGTGCAGGGGTGGGAAGGATTGAAAATAAAGAGGTATGAATATGGCCAAGGTTTGATATGGCCAAGCACAAAACAAAGATGCAGCACAGGAAAAAACTGATATAGGGATAGAAACACTATTTCTATCTCTAAAGGGCTTCTTAAAAGTTAATCTTTCCTAAAATACAATTTAAGCTTCCTGAGAATAGGACAGTAGGAAAACTTGTGTTCCTTCTTGTAGCCCTTAGAGAAGCTAGCAGACTGTTTAGTTAATTGTGAGAATATATATGGATAAGAATAAAGATTAAAATGCAAAAATATTAATGCTATAAAAGTCCTCAAGCTCCCCTAACAGAAAGTCAAAATAGCAGGCATGTATATGAAAAAGAAAATAACCAAAAACTCCCAGTTATGACAGACTGAGAGGGAGAAAAAATGCAGTTTTCAAACACTCCTGATTCCTTCATTCTTTGTAGTAACTTTTTAATAAAGACAACTGAAATCAGTTTTAAGATTAAAGAGAGATTTTCATCAACTTATGATTTGATCAGAACATATTCAATTCCCTTTCTTAGCAACTGAAATAAATAAAATGAATTAACTAGGAAGATGATGATGAGGGTTACTTTCAAGATAATGGAAACTGAGCAGTATCTAGCCTGTGAGCACTGCCTACAGTGTCTTAAACAGATCACACACATAACAGACTTATAGAAGAGCTATAGATAGTGACAGACTCAGTGCAGGAGTCATGTACCAAACTAGCACCCCCTCCTCACATCCATTTGTTCCAGTATAGCTCTCAGAGAAGCTATCTCCCTCCTCCTCTCTTTCTTTTTATTCTTCTTTTCAGACAAGTTTCAAGTAACAGTTTCCTATTGTCATACTAGTAGAATTTACCTTATAAAAGTTAGCCTATTCCCTTTTTCTTGCTATTAATTTCTCCTTCAAAAAACAATTAAAATGCCCTCATGACATAGATAAAAGGAATTAATCTATTTCTTCTCTGCATGTGGTCTTTTGGAGCCTCTATAACACATTGAGTTGTACATTGCAAATTTCTTGTATATATAGCTTTTTCCCCCTCATTAAACTGTAAGTTCTGAGGGCAGGATAGTTTTGTTCATTTCTGAATCTCCTAGTGACCATTCCAGCAACAGTACTTTGCCCATAAAAACTGTCCAAAATAGGACAACTAAACTGAACTTAGAGCATGTGATGATACCATTGAAGACAGTGGTCGTTTAGTAAGTACAACCCATTTCAGATACCAGCAAGAGAAAATAGCATTCCCAAAGAAGCAAAAATTCATTCAACACTCAAGAGGATACTTGGTCCATCACTGAATCATAACTAGAGTGATGGTAAGTGTGTTAGTAACTTCTCAGATTCCAGCACTTTCCTGTACTAGCTAAATGAGTTTGGGCAATTTATCCAATATGTCAGCTTCCTTATTTGTAAAACGGTGATAATACCATCTGCCTCATAATTTTTTGAAAGGTTAGGCAAATTATTACTTGAAATAGAATAATCCTAATGTCTTTGAGGCAGCACCTGGACTTAATAGTAAACATTCAATATACTATAACTATTATAATAGTTATAATTAGTAATCACATATTTTTAGTTCCCAATAAACCATCAAATTTAGCATATGCCATATAATGCTTAAATTAACATGGTAATATTGAAGGCATATATTTAAGAAATGTAGGCCATATATGTATTTGTTTAAATAGATAAAATATTAAATTCCCTATTTGCATGTGATGTCCTCATATATAATGACTCTAAATAGTATTTAAGAATTAAAAAGCCAAAAGGACTATCACACATCTAGAATTTTATAATAGCTAATTTCCAAATTATATTTATCTACTTTTAAATGAATAGTAGTGTGACACCCCAGAGAGAGAAAAATGTTTTCTTCCCACAACTAAAATAAGATGTTTGGGTGATTAGATGTTTAAGATTCTTAGAGACTTAAAAATAATGATTAGGAAAACTAAATACCAACCTGGAAAACACTATGGCACAATATTCAGGGGGAAAATACAGAAATGTATCTATCCAATAATTATAACCATGTAGAATTCACACACTATAAAAAAGATAAGAACCACAAAAGATGAGGGGGAAAATGAGTTAATGTCAGAACAGCAATCTTAAATATTATTTTCTAATAAAAAATACATTTAAAAATAATAAACAAAACATATCCTAAATGTTCTGAACATTATTTGTACAAAACTGAAGTATTTTTGTCCAACTCTTAGGCATTCTGACTTTAACTTACCAGCATTTTGTAGAAATTCCAATGCAATGAAAGAAATGTGACAAGGTTGGTAATGACGCCTCAATATCCTTACCCAAGCATTGTAAAGTTAATGCTTAGGATCTAGGATATTATACAGAATGTGTACTGGACAGCAAATAGTGGTTTAACAGTCCAAATACAGAAATAAAGGCACAGTGTAGAGTGGGGCATGGTGGTGCACGCTTGTAATCCCAGTACTTGGGAGGCTGAGACCAGAGGATTCGGGTACGCGGCCAGCCTCCCCTACTTAGTGAGGCACTCCGCAATTTAGTGAGACCTTGTTTCAAAATGAAGAATAAAAAATAGGGCTGGGGGTGTAGCTTGGAAGTCGAAGGTCCCTGGGTCCAATCCCCAGTACTGCAAGAAAGAAGAAAGAAGAAAGAAGAAAGAAGAAAGAAGAAAGAAGAAAGAAGAAAGAAAGAAAGAAAGAAAGAAAGAAAGAAAGAAAGAAAGAAAGACAGAAAGACAGAAAGAAAGACAGACAGAAAGACAGAAAGAAAGACAGACAGAAAGACAGAAAGAAAGACAGAAAGAAAGACAGAAAGAAAGAAAGACAGAAAGAAAGACAGAAAGAAAGACAGACAGAAAGACAGAAAGAAAGAAAGACAGAAAGAAAGAAAGACAGAAAGAAAGAAAGACAGAAAGAAAGAAAGAAAGAAAGACAGACAGACAGAAAGACAGA